>DF240822.1:10181-99694 GCA_000507305.1 Breviolum minutum Mf 1.05b.01
GCAAGGAAGGAGGCAAAAACGAAAAAACCACACTTTGTAAAACGTGGCTTTTTCATGCTTTTTCGTGGTTTGCCCATACGGGCCTCTATGTCACCCCTGTGGGGGGCAAGGAAGGAGGCAAAAACGAAAAAAACACACTTTGTAAAACGTGGTTTTTTCGTGGTTTGCCCATACGGGCCTCTATGTCACCCCTGGCAGATGATTTTTTTAGATTTTTAACGGAAAGAATGCATATTTCAAGTCATTTTGTCAATATCCCACAGATTTCAGATGTGTTTTGGCTGGCTTGGGTAAATTTCAATGAAGATTTGTGTTTTTTGTGATACTATGGAAAAGCATAGGAGAATGGCCGGTGATGGCCAGTGATGGGCAGTTGATGGGCAGCTGCCCATCACTGTCCATCAGTGGCCCTAAGTTTTTGTTTGATTTGGGAAAGATTTTCCGTGCATATTTTTCTTCATATTTGTTTAAGAAAATGTGTTTCTACCAAGTTTACTTGTTACAGAAAGTTCTCTACCAAACGCTGTGTGAAGAGAAATCTATACCAAACAAAATCCGACAGAAACCTCTACCGAAAAAGTATTGGAAGAAACCATCTAATCTACCAAAAAAGAGAAACCATGTCCAAAAAACCTTTACCAACAGATCTCCGCACAAAAATGTTCAGAAAAAAGAAGAAGCGAATTTGGAAGAACAAATTATTCAAACAAAACTTTGAAGAGAACGTAAGTATCAAAAAAACTCGAAAAGAAATCACTACCAAAAAAATATCTGAAAAAATCTCTGCCAAAGAAGCTCTCAATCTTTTGGCAAGGAATGTCTCTTTAGGGATTCTTTGGCAGAGAACTTTGTCACATATTTTTTTGCAGTGATTTCTCTTCAAAAACTTCTTGGTAAGAACTTTCTCTTCAGATATTGTTTCGAAGAAATTTCTCTTCAAAATTTGTTTGGACGAGAATTACTCTTCTGAGATTTTCGGTACGGATTTCTCTGCAGAGAATTATTGGTAGTGATGTTTCTTCAAATATTTTCGGTACATACTTTCTCTTCAGAGTTTTTGTTGTAGTTCTTGCAACTTTTATTTGTGAGAGATTTTTTCTGAGAATATCTCTGCAGATACTTTTTGGTAAAATTTTCTTTGGACATGGTTTTGGTAAAGATTTTTCTTTAACTATTTGTTTTGTATTGTTTTGTAGTTTATATCCTGGTATTCATTTTGGTAGGGGTTTCTTTTGAAAATTGTTTTGTAGAGATTTCCCCTCAGGGAGTTTGTGGTAGAAATGTTTCGTCCAATACTTTTTCGGTAGAGGTTTCTGCTGAAATTTGTTTGGTATAGATTTCTCTTCAAAAACTTCTTGGTAAGAACTTTCTCTCAGGGTTTCCTTTGAAATCCTTTTTGTGGAAGCTCCACCAGGCTCTATAACTAGTTTTCTTTTCAAACATATGGGAAAGCTAGCTTCAATGAGCTTCTAGAAGCCAAGGACACATCTCAGTTCCAATGAAACATTGAAAAATCATTAAAAATCCGTATTTTTTTCATTTTGTTGTCTTTCGGAGCAAAACTGGAATCGGAAAAAATCGGAAACAGTCCGTAACAGTGAGGATGGAATTTGATCACTGGAGTGAAAACATATTAAAAATCATGGTTTTTGTGATGGACACCCCCTCCGTAAAGAAACCCCCCAAAACATATGCAGAGACTCCCCCAAAATAACACTGTAATAACGAATCATGCTGTTGTGGTGTAGAGTAGACATGAAGTGAAAACAAAAAAATATATGAGGGGCCTCATGATCTCTGATGATCTCCATCATTCTCCATATACATGGTGGTTGCCATTGTCAAGATGTGCCAAGTGTAGAAGTTGATTAGAAGTGGTCTCACAAGCCTGGGCGACGCAACCAGCACGGGCCACTGGCGCCACAGAAAGGCGCCAACTGGCGCAAAAACTGCACCACCTGGCCGAGATCTTTCTGTCATGTGCTAAGAAATACCATGGAATACCCAAGTAATTTTATTTTACAACCCATCCAAGCACAGTATGTCAGCAGTTGGACGATCATAGCAGGTGAGCCAAGAAAACATGTTAGAGAAAGCTTATTAGCCACTGGATCGAAATAGCGTGACCCCTCTCACGCCGCAATGGGATCTAAGAACATCCTTGAGATGCTCTTCCCAAAGACCCCCCGCATCGGGATGCCCAGTGCGCGTACGGTACGCGCTATGGCTTTCACAAACGAAGCTCTATCCAGCAATGGAATTCAAGACAAACACGTTGCACCACTTGGACTTCAAGACGAAGTTCATCTTAAGCTATGGAATTATGCTTGATGCAAAAGAGTGGCACTCATTGAGCTCCAATGTTCCTGTCATCTCTGCTCCAGGAGACCCTTTTCAGACTTTTCCGAAGGACAAACCTTGTCAAACAACTGGAGGATATGGCTGGATATGGGCGGAATCTATCAATGACTGCTGATAAACAGGAAGAAATCCTTGAGAAAGATGAGAAAGTGACATGAGTTTGTTTGCTCCCACTTCCATACAAAGCTTGTCAACACACCACAGGCTGTCTTGTTGCAGCGGGCCTTAAGTGTCCAGTGGTCAGGGAAGCAGGCCTTGGGGCAAGTGCAAGAACAAAAAACCTGCTTACCATCAGATGATGGCAAACACCCAAAAGGAAAAACAAATGTCAAACTCACAGCATACGTCATTCGCTACATTCTTACAAGTCTATGGCCCACAGCAATTCCAGACCCAAAAAAACCTCAGACCCGATTGAGAACTTATTTCCACAAAGACCATGAACTTATGCCCGCGGTACGACCCATAACCGCAACCCTGCTTCTGAGTTTTGCGCGTTGATGCTAATTGAGAGGCTCTTGGTGAAGCTTGGAGTGATCCAAGATGGTGAGCCCAGTTTTCCGATCACCCGGATTGTGCTTATTTAGCCCAGCTAAAGGGCTTTCAAATGCCTTCAGGCTGTTGTCCTACTGAGTTTGTCTCTTGCATTTTGATGTGCCTCCTTGTGCAGTCTGGGGAGCCCCGCTGCTTGATTTCTTTTCGCAGCTAAGTGTGGCCCTCTTGCGCCGCGTCTGCCTTAGTGCAGGTTTCAATCCAATTTTTGTGAGGGTCAACACGTCGGTCACCCCCAATACAATACCAGCGCGACCTTTGAGGGTGTGTCTGATAGTTTCATGCAACTATCCTTCAAAATCCATGAAAAAGCTGTAACATCAAATATAGCTTTTCCATACTTACTTAGTGACAGGTTTCTGGGTTAGAAACGTGCAAATTTCACACTCAGACAACAACAACAACAACAACAACAACAACAACAACAACAACAACAACAACAACAACAACAACCACAACAACGACGACGACGACGACGACGACGACGACGATGATGATCTTGTGCCCCGCGCACTGCCCGCTTTGCGAAGCACAACAGTAAAGTACACACATTTCCTGCCCAATAATGCTCAATGGTTCTAGAGAGTCTAAAAAGCAGATAACTTAACTCTCATACTGCACTACATGGATGACAACTGCCACAAAGCAAATAAGGTAACAAAAACATTTGATAGAAGGAAACAAGTTGCAACACAAGCCATCCACTGGTACATTTCCGGATTGGGTCCAGCCAATTGTTTCATGGAAATCCGTTCCACCTGGTGTCGCCGTCGCTGATCATGATGCTTGCAGTGCCTGGCAGCGCATTGACCCTCGTTGAGGTTGACTTGCTTTGCAATCCTCCCACAAAGGGAAGCTAGACTTTTGCAGATTATCCCCAATCTCATTACTGTATAAGTATGCACCTTTACTGCTTACAATCTTTGGAGGTTGCGTCCAGTCCGTAGTCTTTGGAGCTGCCTTTGTTCCGAACCTTTTATAAGTCTACAAGATCGCAGTCCCCAAGCAAACCAACAGGGATTCAATGGACCCATTCTAGACCAACTCTCCTTCGTCCAAACACCACACACCAACAGGCACAGCACATCACAGCACCTATTTGAACGAAAACTCAGCTTGTTGCCACAAGTGAGCAGCAGCCACTACAAGCCCCAAGACAAGGATTGCAGCTACAGTTCTACAATTGAACAAAAAGACCATTCAGAAGTTGCCGTCCCAAACAGCCATTCGGCATCCGTGATTCCTTTGGTCATTGTACTGCCTCCGACTTTCGTGATTGATCTCTGCGCCGCTGACTGGTCCTCGGCCTTTCTTCTTGTAGACTTTGGTCCAATGCTTGATGATACTTATTGGGGCAGGCAATGTGGAAGCTGTTGCTACCACTTCGGGGTCTTCAACGAAACATCGTGCTGCAGAAACTTCAGCTTCTTTCAATGAATCACACCATTGTCCTTGAAAAATTTGATCACTCCAAACTGGCACATACAATTTGGTCCGAAAGCCTTCCTCCCCCTGCTCAGTCTCGTAGTTGCAATCATCCAATGTGAGGTCACGACCGGCATATCTTTGTAAAAATTCTCTTGTGGCTGTCTTCGGATGTCGCCCATGCAGTTCCATACCAGTGCTTTCTGCAATTGTAGGACGCTTTCGCTTTGATCCGGATTTCCAATCACTATTCCAATTGTTCCAGGTGCTGTCGGAGTTCCACGACCAGTTGCAATCTCCCCACTGACTACTTGATGAGCCCCACTTCTTGTCAGGTGGCTCGACCTTTGGTGGAGTGTCCTTGGCACGAGCGGCCCTAACGGCCATGGGTCGAACCTAACGGCCAATTTTGAACAAAAACTCTCTACGTGGTCTCTATGCGTTGAAACGATTACCTAAGGTCTCTATGCGTCAACGGTTTGAAAATCTGTGAGCGCCTGCTATGTTGAGCGGCTGCAAAGAAACATGACCGACACGGCACTTGAGGCCATCTACTCGACATGCTGCAACTGCAATGAAATGGAAACGGTGCCTAAAACCTTGTGCATGACTGACTCCTTTGCACTATCACCCGCTCCGGGGTGTCTTGAGCCATTCTTTGAATTCATGGAACATGGAATAGTAAAGGATAGTAAAGGTTGGTCCCTGGATCTTTCCCACCAAAAATCTGCAGCTCTCTACCGAGCTTCGTCCGGGTCTCCAGTTGCACGACTGCGCTGAAGTGGGGACTTGCAAGAACTTGCATTGGAGACATGTGCCATCTTGAGCTTGGAAGTAGTGAAGCTTGAGTTGATGCAGTTGCTGCATTGCTCGCAGTAAGCATAAATGAACGTCTTCCATGGAAAGAGTGCTTGGTTTGTGGCACGTGGTTGGTATTTGCTGGTCAGTTGCTTGTGTAGAAAAGTTCACAAGTCAAATCATTGGGTATGTAGAACGTGAAAAGCTGCGGCGGATCCAGTGGCAAGGAAATTTCATGGACGCATCGACAAACATGAAATTTCATGTCTCATATCAGAAATGCTCCCTCTGGAACAATGTGACCCAGCAATGGCCAGGATACTGCGCAGTGGATAGCAGGGTCATGTTTCACAGAGAAGCTGTTGGTTTCTTTGCTTGGTCCCTTGGTTGTTTGACTACCTTGAACTTGGCTTTGTTCTATTTTTGATTCAGGTTGGACAACACCCTGAAAAACAACTAAGGTATAAATTGTTGCGCATGCTGCAGTCACAACATACACGGAACATCCTGTGAACCATATACTTCATGTTCTTGTTGGGGAATGGTCCAGTTCCATATTCACTAACAACCTCGTGGATGCTTTACAATAGTTCACCAACCTCACCAACCTCCAAAACTTCTTCTGTCAACCACCTTTAGGGAATGAAGGTTATGTCCATCATTGTCCATCCACGTCCACGTCGGGATGGGTCAGTTGGAAACCCAATTGGCAAAGATGTCACCCAATTGGCAAAATTTCAACCTTCCACCAGCTGAGATGTCATGAAACCATGAAACATCGATAAAAGTCCACGGTTTGAAAACATCGATAAATGGCTGATCTCAACGGATTCGCAGGATTTCTAGCATCTTCTCAGCCAGCTTCCAGGAACTCTAAAATTTCAGTCGCTTGAATTTCTCTAAAATGTTGCAGAAGCTTTGCAGTTTGATTTATATTTTGAGATCCTTGCAGGATATTTACTAAATTTACTTGCTATTTATACTTTCCTCCCAACGGGACAAGCTGTATTTTTCATATCATTTTAGTTTGGCAAATGATTGAAGAGGTCAATGATGCATCACGGTGTTCATGGCTCCAAGTATCAAAGGTCCTATTTGCTCCCAAACCGCGAAAAATGTGAAAGGCGACAATACATACAGGTCTCTGTACAATATTGCTCCCTGCAGTCGTTCTGAGGTCGGTTATCACCACCCCCCAAATGCCCAGGTAATTGCTTCACCCTGAGAGTTAGCAGTTAATGCAATTAGCACCTTACTTTCTAACTATGAAAGGACCTCAACTCCAAATTTTACCATCCTCTTTTCCCCAACATTTCCACCTACATTGAAGAGTATGGCCTCAGTGTCTCATGTGCCCATAGACTACAAAGCTTGCGACGTCGTCAAGTTCCATGGGTTTTTTCAGCTGAAAACCATCAAACAACACCTGCTTTTTACATAAAACCTGCGGAGACCAAAATCAAAATGTCCAGATCATGGGTGAAAAAAACATAAGATCGTTCAAGATGTCTGTACAAAATCCAAGATCATCTCCCAGCATGGGTTGCTTCTCAAGCAACTTTGGGCTCCAAACTCCACTCATCTGCATCTGACTCATTGCCTGAACAATGGTTGAGAATCGTTTCTTTGCTGCATCAAGAGGTTTTTTGTGCCTGCTGCTTTAGGATGTTTCTTTCCCGGAAAAGTTAAGCGACAATTCTCTTGGGAACAATCCCTATTATTTACTGAGCCAAATCACCAAACCAATGATTTTAGATGCTTGTTAAATGCCATGTTCGAGATGTCCATGAAATGAAACGTAAGAGAAACATGTTGGAAAGATTCATGTATACGGACAAAATAACTGTCCTTCTTTGGTTATAAGAAATGTACCAACTTTATGGTGTTGATTCATTCCTACGAGACAAATGGATAATGAGTGATTGACTTCATGGATTCGACCCCCATGGCCCCATGAATTTGAGAGTCATGTTTTCCTTTGTCTTAGGAAGTGTCCGGTGAAAAAAATAACCTTCCTGGACGTAGACTATGAAAAATAATTTCTCAATCTGCAAATCAATTGGCATTTACCATTACTCAGACTCCTATTAGCTATACGTATTCTTCGGGAAGAAATCAGCTGGTAAGCAAACATCCCTAACGTCTCGCAGTTGTCCCAGCAAGCCGTGCCTGGCCCAAAGCAGCTCCGGCCAATGCCTGCCCAGGACATGTCGCTATTCTCAAAAATGTTTCAATCTCAGGGGGTCAATGGGCTGATTATACGGAACCTCGACGTACCTCAACACTGCTTACAGTGGCAGAACCAACTATTGCAACAAAAAGATCAAAACACAAAATAACATGTTTTGTACGATAAACACCATACATATATATGTATACCGAATCATAGATAGATATTTATACATGACCACTCCCCCAACCACTAACAGTGTCATCTTTTTTGGCTCAATCTTCCATGTTTCACACCTCATTGAAGCCCATTTGCCCCATGGCCTGAGCAAACAGGTCCGCTCTCCGTGATATATCTTAAGCTCCCAGAGTATCATCTCATCGAGAAAAGATCAAACAAAAATGCAGTAAAAATTCTATGAGATGACAATGATATGATACTGCTGATGGAAAATATCCTGCACCTGGGATGTATAAAACCCTGCAAGGGATATTTACCATATCAACTGGTGATCGCCTTAGTTCTGAACCATCAACCGTATGTGTTACTGAGAGTCGAGCCGCTGCGCCGGCACCAACAAAAGCATTGGAATCATTGGAATTGGGCAACTGCGACGCTTGTGGGGAGAAGATTTTGACAGCCAATTGGCAGTGAAAAAAATGTTTAACAAAAAAAAAGCAACGTCTAAGTTTCGGTCGTTTTTTTCTGCAGGGTCTGCTGAGAGAGAAAAAAAAAAGAGGGGTTGGAAGAAAAACTCAGCAACATGGATGATACCTGAAGAACATGCAAAGCCAAATCAAATCATAATCATAAAACCAGTTCAATTTGACCAAGGGGATGCAAAACACATTCTTTAAAGCCTGCCCAGCTGTCATGGATGGTTGCATCGGCTGCTGCTGCTGCTGCATCGGTTGCATCGGCTGGGACGGCATTGGACCATTCTGTGGATGGCTAGGTGGTGCCACTCTCATATGCCTCAACATGGCAGGAGGTATGAGATTAAATGTTTGGCCTCGTGGGGCTGGATGATGATGTCTTGAGGTCGGAAAATGATGGAAAACATGCCTGCACAAACAGAGATAGGTTTTTAGATTCCAGCACTGACCCCCTGCAGTAGGAGAACTGTGACATCTCGCGCAACCATGTCGTCTGTATCTCTTCAAAGATTTTTTCCACGCTTACAAATACAAGCAAATCGCGACTTGAAACGGGATGGATTTTTTCCCCAGGATTGCAAAGAAAGACTGTTTCATCTTAGAAAATTTTGTCATACCTTTCCTGCTATTCATGGGACCCATCTTAATGTCTAAAAGTCTAAACTTCTTCAGATCAATGTTGAGCTGCCACACGGTGGCACCACGCGATTCGATGCTTGAGATGGATGCGCCTCGAGAAGCTTTCTTTTTTTTGTTGGTGGGAGGCAGTTGGGCAAGATTTGGGGGTGTCCAAAAAATAAGGGGTTTTCCTCTCAAATCATCCATTTTAATAGGGTCTTCCAATCATCTATGATTCAAAATTTGGGGATCCCAAGCTGGTTGCGAGCCACCCTGCGATGCGGTGCAGGGTAGAATCGCAGATGTTGGACATAGATGATTGCATGTTTGTTTCCTCATAACTAATTGTATTTCTTTCATATAGTAGATATTTTTTTGAAAAACATGCATAACACTATACTTACCTGATCTCACTGTCATGTAAGTGTTTATAATCATTTGGGTAAAACCAGAATTTGGTGGTGCTTTCATCCCCAATGTGTGTGTGCACTTGTCAAATAGGATCAAGCAGCATAGGTCGAAAATTTAAAATGGAAAACTGCTCCAAAATATCACCTACTAGTGTGTAGAGAATGCCTAAGCTAAGGATAAACAAACCTCAGGGACCACCATCCTCATAATTATCAGTAGCTCTCTATATCTACGTAGTATATTGTGGTATATACAATATGTTCTTGTAGATAAAAATCCATCATAATCCTCCCTCCAGCCCTCTCTGATCTTTCGCCTGCGAATCCCAATTATCGAAGAAATCATCTTGCCTTAGTCAGCTCCCATAACGTTGGTGTCGCTTCATTTGGCAGCTGCTGAAACGTTTCCAAATGGGGAGGCTTAAACAACACCAACGTGTCATCTTAGTTGAAGAAAGGAATGGTTCGGCATCCATCATCTACTTCGCTAAATTGAAGTTATAAGATGTCACTAGCGAAAATAACATGTATTTGGAGAGGTTTCCCCTTCCAGAACCTATTAGAACTCACTTTTATAGCAATTGTAGATGAATGTGGTGGTCCTGCACAGCAAAGCCACTTTGGGACCAAGAATGGCTCAGGCGTAGCCAGTACTTATCTTGATTGTTTTTTCCATCAGAACATGTCCACCTTTCCATCATCAATGTTCCTGAGTATAGAATGTTCGTTTAAGTGCACAACCAGATCAAACGAGTTTTGTTCGTTTTTGGCCTTGGCGTCACTTTTTGAATATTGCCAAGTTTGGAGACTTCGGAGACAAACATCTTCGAAGCATTTCATATCTATACAAATCTGCACCTTCCATCCCGCGTTAGTTGCTGAAGACAAACCTAACGGGGGGAAGAACACACTTGGGATACGTCTGGCTGCGTGGATGGACATTTCACCAGCCCTTGAATGTCCGCACAATACAGAGAATCCGTACTATTTGAAAGCAATAACCAAATCAGATCCCAACAAGTAACATTTGTGAGCATGCAACACGGGATCAACATTTTGATGAATTCGATAATTAAACAGCCTCATGAGATATCACGAAGGAAATTTCATGATATTTCAATAGATTTCATCTTCAAATGTCATGATCCACTGGTATTTTGAAAAGAATTCTGGAGCTCCAACTGGACATCTTGGCTCAATCACGATTCAGTTGGATTCCTCTCATAAAATGATATATGTAATATATATAGTTAATATAATGTATCAAAAGTTATATCGCACATTTACATAATATATCGTAATGCCGTCATATACAACGTTTTAAGGGCGAGAAATCCAGAAATCCTCACAAAAAATTCAGGTCTGACGAGGTCACCCTGATGGCAATGGAGCAGCTGGTCGACCACTAGCCTCATTTCATGCCATGAATGGTTGGGATTTCAAATATTATTATACCATTCATGTATGTAGTTATATTAGGGTAATATATATTCAAATGTAGTTACAATGGTTGGACAGTGGTAATATTTATATATAGTTGTATATATCAATAAATATATATATATATATATAGAAACGTATACGTATATGTATATGATATCAATTTTTGACCTACTAAATTTTAATTAGAATGAAAACTATGTCAAAAATCAGCACTGTTTTTGTTTCATTCTAATTCCCTCAGATTTTTTCACGAAGTCTTCAACGTTTTTCGTAGGGTGATATCCTTCAAACCGATCTTTTTTGATTTCTCGTGTGGCCAAACATGCACCATGGAGTCTCGCACCGTCGCCTCTCACCAGACGAATTAGGAGATGTCACATTAAAATTTGCTCGTTTTTCGGAGGGATGTTTTTCCATGTGTTGTTTCCATCCCACGAAAAGGATTTCTTTGATGTCAAAAACAGGTTTTCTTTGATGCTGTGAATCTGGGGTTGATTCTGATGCCTTCATTTCCTCAAGTCAATACATGGCAAGGTGCATGTCATTTACCCATTTTGTCATCTGCTCCCTATATCATCCTATACCCATCTCAAATCCCCGGGCTGGCGCACGGATTGTTGCGCACCCTGATTCTACCTGGGCAGTGAGTCAGATGTGTCCGATTTCACCAAGATCAAGACATCCAAGAAAACAGCCATATGTTTTCGAAGTAGACCGGTGATGACCCGTGGGTCCATTGAGAAGTGGCACAGGGGTCCTTATTCCACACCTTTTTGGCACACGAAGGGCAACTCAAAAATTCTCAAAGAGCCAGTCACCAAACCTATTTGGACAATACAGATAGATTTTTGAGAAGTAGACAGTATATGAGTATATGACTCAAAGCTTGAGAAATTTTTAGAATCATGTACTTTCAGTCAAATTCCCTCAGTTCTATTCCTGAATTCCCTTCGAAATAGTGATGGTACATCCCAGGACGCTCGAATCTCGAATCACTGGAACACACCATCTCCCGTGTCGCCTGCAGCACTGTCCCTATCGGTGTGTTCTAACCCCCCCTTGAGGCATGGAAGCCAAGGAAGATGCGATGGCAGAAAATGCTTGAGTGTTTTGGACAAGAATCAGTTCCCTCTTCAACAGTAGAGATTGAACTACAACAAATTTGAGTATATACTTTCGGACAAAATGAGATTGAAGTGTGCTCAACTGGTGTGTTCAACACCTTCAATGGTTCCACATCAAGACGAATCTCTCTGATGGTAAAACATCAGAAAGGTAGTTTCAAGTGCTGTCAAACACCGATGCTATGAATCCTGAAAACTCTCAGCCCAAAAAAACGGCCAAAGAGATTAGTTACAACAAGCATAGTATTGATTGAGGAAGCTGGGTTCATTTTAGTGAGAACAACTTATCACTTGTTGTTGGTATCCCCCAATTAAACCAGCCAAGAGTTTCGAAAAAATCTGGGCTTCACCCCAAAGATGTGTCCCAAAATACCGATGCTTAGTGTGTGAAAACCATCCATTCAGGTCAGCTCCAAGCACCTTTTTTGAAGCGACTTCCACCTGTCCATGCCTCAAAAAGATCCTGTTTCAATCATGCAGCGTTTCTTGAATTCCAGCTTTGCATACTTTAACGCTACTTTCGCAGCGTCTTTAACACGTGCAAAATCCTGGGGTTAAAACATTTTTTCATTTATGGACAACATTTTTTCATTTATGAGGAAGGCATGCCCAAAACATTAGTTTCCCAACCAGCTTGTGATAAGTTGATTTCGATTTCCCAGGACAATTTTAGGGGATCTGTAGTGCTACCTTCGGTAGTCACACAGTTGTGGGAATCAAATACAATAGAACTGCTTGGACAAGTCTCCATTTTTTCCATCTGCTTGGACATCTTTGCGAGTTGAAAGCATCGAGATTTATCATTGAAGATCAAATACACTTGTGTGAAGACCAAAAACCGAAAGCTTCATGTTCCAACTTTCATCCGATGTCCACCACAGTCATTTACAAAACGCATTTTTCTAGTCGACTCACCGTCGAGTCGAGAGTTGCGTCGTTAACCTGTATCCGTGGAAGGGAATGGACAAGTTGATAAACATAAATCTGGGTATATAAATCAGGGCATGCTTGATCTAATATTTCACTTTCATCAAAATTCAAAAAAAAACTTTAAATGTTAGGCCACTTTTGGGAAAGTCCAGAAAGATGGAGTGAGGTCACAGTCATGATGTTCATTGAACTATATCATTATAATCTTAGACACTCAATGAACATGGTGTATTTTGCGTGCATTTACCCCCAAGAACTACCCAACTTTGTGGACAATTACAGTGATTGGGACCCTACATTGACAAATATGCATCATTTTGTGATGATGTATTGCGAGTATGTATACAACATTACAATATTGCAGGGATTCCCTGATCATGAAACTACTGTGAAAACATATATCTTTTTTCTTTCAAACATCCAGCAAAACGCTTGAGATGATGGAACATTCACAGCTGTCGACAGTATCGCATATGCTAAAAGTCCAGCGTGACTGCCATTTTGCTTTGCTTGCATCTTGCTTTCTTACCCCCTTCGATTTGGTCGCCTTGTCGGTTTCGAACAACTTTGGTTGTAGCGTTTTCGATTGGTTAAACAACTACCATCTATAGCTTGAATGTAATTTCGTTGGTTTTGGGGTTGTGGCGTCCCGATTTACTTCATCCAAAGGTCTTAAAGCTCTGTGTCATGAATCCGAAATTTCTGGATCTCGATTCTCCTTCAACTCTTGAGCTAGTGTCGAAATATATATCTAATCATTCTCGGAGGAGGAGGATGATAGCCACCCATTCAATCATTCAATCGGAGTGGTCTTGAATCTATCCTTGTACGCGATAACAATTTTCACTTGGCCCAAGAATTTCGGCTGCCTAAGGAGAAATCTGAAGAACCTAGAGAAGCTGAAAAAGTATGTTTTTGCTCACACACACCTTACAGGCAAACATCAAAAATCAAAGATAGGACACTTGAGAAGCGGAGTGATCAAGCCCCTCTTTGGATTTTGGCGGATAAACCTGTGAGCTTGTGAGCCAATGTTGTATCTAAGAGTGAAATGAAGAATCTTACATGTGATACATGGATACATGTCACATAAATGGCAGATTCCCAAATATTGCCTGCCCAAAAACGCATGCACTGCACCCTTCTCCCAGCAAAACTGAATTGCATGTGTCCTGGGAGGCCGAGCAATTTTTCTCCAGCAGCTGACCTCACTTTTTGAGGACCACAGCCAACCTTAGCCGCTGGCAAAATGCAAAGGTACCAAAAGATCAGCAATATGGGCATTGTTTGAAACAAAGCATAACCATGGTTTTACGAGGTTGTATGGCTTGATTTTACAGTTTGGCTATGATTTTTGGTGGTTGTCCCAATCACTTTTTTTGGGGAAAAATTCCCCACTTTCCAAAACCCACCGAAGTCTGGTCACGAGTCACCACCATCTGCTCCGGCGCTGCTCCCTGAGACACCCTTGCTTTGTCAGAAGCATCGTGGCTTGTTGCCGAATGGCCGCCGAATCCCCGAACCTGACATCGAGTGGAGTCACAGTCGTCTTGACTCGGCGACTCCATGGGAAAATCAGCTAACAAATCGGCGACTCAATTGGTAGAATTAGTTCAATGAAAGTTGAACCCCAATTTTTTGTTCATGCGATTGATAGTTGTTGCCCAATTTATAATTATGACATGAAATACTATATATCAATTTCATCATGTAACGCTTCATGCAAGCTACATGAATCCTGTATCATCCACTTCCCGGCAAATCTTTGTTCAACACTGCCTACTGAGGCTGTGAAGAGCTTGTTCTCCGCCGAGCTTGCTGCTTTCCACCAAATTCGCCTCAGCACAGGATGTAGCTCTTAACTTGGTGCTGTTAGTTGAACAATTTCTCTACTAAAAATAGCTTCAACTTCAAACCGTCCTTTCAGGGAGTGAAAAGAACTAGTATTTCAAACTAACCAACTTGCCAACCAACGAAGCAATTCGCGAAAAAAAGAAAAATATACCGACACACGTTGACCGAACTTTTTGTCTTAAAGAAATACTGGCCTATGGACCTGGATTTGTGCTTTTTTGGAGGTTTTCCTGTTATAAGAACAGGATTTGGAGTATCTCAGTGCCACACATCTGAAGAACATACTACCACTAACAGCTCAGCGATTGTAGCTGTGGGACCTGCAACAGTTTGGGTCAAAGTTTCCGCTGATTAAACATGGGGGGGCAGATGGGGGCAGCTCTTTGAATGGATTCAGCTTGAATCGTAGATCGGAACAGTGTCACACCCAACATGTGGAATATCTGAGCCCGGGGTATCATGTATATATATATATAATTATATAACGTATATTATCCGTATATTATAAATGTCATAGACATGCTTTTTTTGAAGCTCCATAATATTATGGTTTCAAAAATTAACTACTAAATTAACTATATCTGTTTGAATCTGATCATAATTCAAGGAAACACCCAAAGTCCTCAAATATCCGGAGGATTGAAAACCCTTCCCATCCCTGGCGAAAGTTTTGCATTCGCATTTGCACCTTGAGACAACATCACACGTTCCCATGGTGATCCAGTGACCCGAGTTAGGGCCGTCTTGTTCGATTCACAGGGAAATGGGCAGGTTGTTTTCAGAGTTCTACTTTTACAATTTGAAGACTCTGTCATCATTTGATCCAAACAAACCAACCGTCTATGGAACGATCTGGATCGTGGCCTCTACACAAATCAACTTCACCTTCAAGTGGGAAGAATGTAACCACCGAGCATCCACTTCCAACATGAAAGAAACAGAGAAAGCATGAATTCAGGAGAAGAAAGCACCTTCACCTTTGTGGGAACGGACGTCATAATATGTCCACAGTCTGACAAAACTCTCCTTAACTGCCTGGTTGATGTGCTTGCAGCAGTACCTGTCAGCATTGGTATCCCCTTACCATGATCTCTTTTTCAGCATCTGGCGAGCTTTAATTCATTCCCCAACTAACATTTTTGGAGTCATTTTGGCTACTTTTAAAGCATCACAGGTCAGTCTTTGCACCATCCAAGTCGCAAGTCATAAGACTCATTTTCACCACAAACGTGTTGCAACATCATCAAGCATTAAACCTACCACAACAACCCACCTAAAATCCCAACCAAACCGACCGGTCGGTCACTGGATGAAATCCTTACCTTCCTCCGAAATGGCAAAACGAGCTCCAAAATCAGCAGCAAACCACGAAGCCATGATGCTTTGTAGTGCCTGTAGGAGGCTTCATAAAAGATTTATGGATCAGAAGAAATAAAAAACTCCGAAGGCTATTGGGCTACAAACGGGAGATATCAAATGAAACAAAGAAAAAGTCTCGAAAAAAACAAAAGAAACGACACACATCTTGAACAGAAAGGCAAGTGGCCCAAATTTAAAAAGCTTCAAAATGTGGACATGTCTGAGATTCCGAACCGATCGGACACACGCAGTTGCTCGAACATAAAGGAATAACCTCGGGATGGTTCCCCAATACATACACCCGGTGCGAAATAGTTACACCCCGAAATTGGACGACGGAAAGTGACTGGAACCAAAAAAAAGACGTCTATAGTGAACTGGAACTAAAAAAGCTGCAAGGGGTGTGGAACCCAAAGATGTGGCCTCCGAAGGTAAAAATCCTTCAGCTTTAAGATCAATAAAGAATGTTTAAAATTCATGCAAGAATGGATGAAGGTCGGTTTTGCATTCAAGATCATTTGGTATCAAGTTGATTGTCATATTGCCAAAATTGAATGCGCCTTTGGACTTGCTTTACACCTGACAACTCCCACAGGCTCAAGGCTCCGACCAGTATGTATAACCAGGCGGTTACTCGGGTGACCATCTGATTCGTCTTGCACACCTTGGGGGGCATACGGAAATCATACAAAAATCATACAGAAATCTTTGAAGCCCCCAATCATCCTACAGGTCCTACAGGTCCTACAAGCCTCTCGGTTCCATATCTTGCTGCTCAGCGACTGATGTGGAGCATGTTCGAGAGATGTCAGCGAAATTTCGACACTAGTTGGGATCTCCACCTTACACACCAGTTGCCAACAAATGCCCTTGAGTTTTTCAAAAAAAATGTCCATTCGTATCACCAACCATTAAACAAGCAGATTGGCGGGAGGAAGCCGTGCAATCATCTTGGCTGCGCACATGTGGTCAATCCGTCCTGACCGTACAACTCCACTATCGGAGAGCATGAGCCTTAGACAGGATGATTCAGCATGAGAGGCTTATACAACTCAATACTCGGCAACTTGAGGCTTGTGCAGAAATATCCAGGTGGCCAGCAAGAGTCCCAGCCTCGCGTCTTGCTCAGTCAGCTTGCTCCAAGTGAAATACTTTGAGACCCAGGCATTTGTCTTCCATGGAGTTGTCGCAATCATCCAAGGTACTTTCTGGGAAACAGTTCACTTCCAAATTTCAAAGCCACGTATGACATTTATATTCATGTTTCATATGCATGTCTACATCCATATCTGTGCGTGAAGGTAGTTGTTCTTACAAATATTGGGTAGCTCCACCGACGCGCCGGAACGTGTAGGAATCATTTCAAAGGCCACAAACATATATTGTGGAAAGTGAACAAAAACATATCAAAAACAATGCAAACATCGCGAAGTCTTCTAACACAGTTTTCTTTTTGTTTCAAACACTCGGTCAACTCTCACCTTCAAGTAGGTAAAGAAGGCAAAATCTTTTTAACCTCAGAGCGGATGGGTGACGACTGGAAAAAAAACTCATCTGGGATGAGAAACCCATCATATGGGATGAGGAAAAACCTCACTTGAGGATGAGGTCGGTCTCATACGTACCCCAAAACCCATCATTCTGGTGGGGAAAAGGCATTTTGATGAGTGAACCCTCATGTCGGGATGAGGTCGCCCTCATGCGAGTATGAGGCTGGGCTCATATTTGATGAGGTTCTGGCCATTCATAATGATATGAGGGGGATCTTTTGAGGTATGAGGGCGGGCTCATCGGGTTTCGATGACAAAATCCTCACAGGTGTGTGGTTTCTCATCTCCCCAATTAAAGCAGTAAAGCTATAAAAGGCAACTCCGGTCTGGCTCGTTCTTTTTCCCGTGGCTCGGGCGCTTGTCCATAGAGAAGCTGTCTCCTTATGGGACCACTTCTAATCCCATCTTCTCGCAAAGCTTCTTCACTATGCATCTCGTGCCCTCAGGTAGGTTTGGATCTATCTTGACATCTCCCCATGACGGGTTGTGAACTTGGTTGGAGAGTAGAGTCCAAACCTGTTGCAATGCATCTTCGGGGATCTGCGTGCTGTCGCATTCTTTTGCGGAACTGTGCAGGAGTTCAGACCAGCATCCTGCCTCCGGATGCTTGCTTGCAATCGGCAAGACGTTTGCTGTGATGCATTTCCCCTTCATGTTTCCTGCCTTCTTCTGCTCATGGAATGCAAGTTGCGCCACTCTTTCAAAGACGCCACGCGCAGTCATTAGCCCCTTTGCTCGCAGAAGGTCTTCTTCAAACTTCTCCATCCTCACTTGGAGGACATCTCTCTCCCTCAGCACCTTCTCCTTCTCTATCCTCACTCGGAGGACATCTATCTCCCTCAGCACCTTCTCCTGCTCCATCCTCTCTTGGAGGACATCCCTCTCTTGGAGGATCTGCATGATTGACTGGAATGCTTTCATCCTCTTCTCGGCGTCTTCAATCTCATTGATGCTTTGAAGCAACGCGCTGTCCGGAATGGACGACGCAGGGCGAGCCGTCCTCATTGGACGCGTGTCACCAGGCATCGAGCCAAAACACCAAGATGAGCTCCACCACAGCGCAACGAAAGCCGCCAGGGAACGGTAGTCACGAGCCATGGCGAATCTGGGGAATCTTGCCTGCCCGTATACAATGAATTATAGGTGGTGTAAAATATTATCAAATGAAATATTATGATGCTTTGATTTGTTCCTTTGTTTAAAACGTCCAGTGATCACTATGTCAGACGACTGGCATGTTTCGATGGTGGAGGCCAATGTCGTTTGACATAGTGATGGCCCAAGTAGCCCAGTGTCGTTTTTCACTGGAATCGTTTACCTTGGGTGTATCCCAGTACCACGATTCCAGTGAAAAAATGTGAAGATCAATACCCAAACTAAAAAATGAAAAGAAAATTGAACTGTTCCTGCATTTGGGATACCCCAAAGCTATACCTATACTGTCCTATATCCATCCTACACCTATCTATAGTTTAGAGGTTTCTATTCATCTTAAATTGTAGGTTGGGTCTTGCCAAAACACTCTAACAGTGGATTCACTAGGCTAATTGTTAATTTAAGTTAATAAGGTTCCCTTCAAAGAAATGAATAGATTCCCACTGTTACGGGGGTTTTGGCAACCAAAGCCTGCCGGGAAAAGTATCTCCAACAAGTATCTGCAACAAGTATCATAGAGCGCCTTGCTTTTGATCCGGGTTTTGATGGCTTTTGATTCGTGACAATCCTTGGATGAGGTGGGTAAATAGTGGATGTTTCATGGATTTTTTGGTGTTATTTTTGGTTATTTGATGAGTTCTTTGCTTGTTCAGGTGCCTCAAGCACTCAGCCTTGGGCAAAATGCCCTGTGCGACGATATGTTGCACCTGCAAGAAACAGCTCACTGCAAGAACCAATTCACCAATCTTGGATACAGGGAGAAAACCTGAAAAATTCGTNAATATCCATCCTATACCTATCTATAGTTTAGAGGTTTCTATTCATCTTAAATTGCAGCTTGGGTCTTGCCAAAACACTCTAACAGTGGATTCACTAGGCTAATTGTTAATTTAAGTTAATAAGGTTCCTTTCAAAGAAATGAATAGATTCCCACTGTTACGGGGGTTTTGGCAACCAAAGCCTGCCGGGAAAAGTATCTGCAACAAGTATCTGCAACAAGTATCATAGAGCGCCTTGCTTTTGATCCGGGTTTTGATGGCTTTTGATTCGCGACAATCCTTGGATGAGGTGGGTAAATAGTGGATGTTTCATGGATTTTTTGGTGTTTTTTTTGTTATTTTATGAATTCTTTGCTTGTTCAGGTGCCTCAAGCACTCAGCCTTGGGCAAAATGCCCTGTGCGACGATATGTTGCACCTGCAAGAAACAGCTCACTGCAAGAGATTCATCTTGAAGTCAGGCTTAAACAAAAAAATCAGCGTCGGGCTGATTTTCAACAACAAAAAACATCTTTCTTACCTTTAGAACTACCTTTTTGGTGGGAGAACTCCTGGGAAATTCATCAGCTTTTGGTCCGTTTCTATGAAGAAATTACCCAGAAGGGAGGACCCCATCACCCATCACCCAACCGGAACCATGAGGCAACTCTGGGAGGGTATCACCGATATCCCAAGGAACATCTCGGAACAACTATGAGTCCAAGAAAAGTCATCAGTGGAATTTTCAGACAGATCATGGATATCCAAACTTGCATTAACATGTCGCAAGTCATTTGAAATCATTTCCAAAATCCATCTCTTCACTTAACTTAAATTACCAAAAAAAAACAGAACATCCCGGAACATCCCATCAGGATATGATAATTTACCTTTCAGGAAACTTTTTTGAGGGGGAAATCCTGGCATTTTAAACATGTTTCGCCCACCTTAATGAGCTGTGCAAAAGCTGCACCACGAACTGTGGAGGACTGGGCTGCTTCCTGTTGGACAATCGATGTTGTTTCAATGGTGGAAGTTTTTCAGCCACGCAACTTTCTCCCATCCCGAGTGACCATGGCTTCCTCCTAAACCAACCAACCAAGTGACATAAGCCGTCTCAGTTTGTAACCTCTGATAGGTATCCATAAATCGCGCTTCTGGTTCAGCAATACCAAAGAAAGCTGCGTCAAACTCCTGAATTTCGACGGGCCAACTTGTGAGACAAGATCTATCAGCAGTGTCGGGTTTCTGGTTATTTCAGATTGTCTTTGGGTGATTCTTAGCCAGTGTCTCATCAAAATCACGAATAGCATTTCTAACCTGTTAATCAATCGCATTATGTAATAAACCTGTCCATTAAACATCAACCATCATCCACAAATCCGCATCATACAAGCCTATAGACCTCGATACACCCTGAAATCGCCTCCACACCAGGGATGAAGCCACCCCGGAGCACCACGGTCTTCTTCGTAGAGTTCATCCACATCAAAGCGACCACTGAGAGCTCCGAAACCTCAGAGAGAAACATGTAAAAAGGTTCAAGTTTTTGAGTCAAGTGTTTTTTGATCCACAAATTTAAACTTCAAAAAATGTGTCCAGTGAAATTTTCTAAGAAATAGATTGGTCCACTAAAACTTCTGAAAAGATCTTTCGCCCAATTTTTTCTTCATCGTACAATTTCCACCTTCATCAACCTGGACAAACAACCCAAGTTTTGCTTCCTCATTCTGTTACATCATTTGGGCCCAGTAGCTCTGATACATCATTCTGTGCGCTCGGGCTTCCGAAAGGTCACTGCCGGCCAGCANCCCGCCAGCATTGAGAGACACCTTCAAAGGAGGCCTGTAGCCAAGCAAAAAAACAAGAGCAGTCGTAAAGGTAACAAAAGTAAGTATTTACAGGTACTATACTTACGTATGTTATAAGTACTATAAAATAGAGGCAGCATTTACACAACTGACTCGAGACGCAACTGAATCTCCACGTGGGCCTGTGTCTCAATGGTGTCTCCAGCTGTCGTTGTTCTATCTTTTCAGCTCTACTATGTCTATCTTTTCCCCAAAGTTTGCATCTACTATGCTTGGCATCTACTCATCTACTCATCATAATCTCTGATGTTACCAGACCCGTGAAATTGTTTCATTCACCAACGACGGTCCGGAGTCCCCCATTCAAATCCATCAAAAGGGGTAAAGGGTGAAGCCTCAAAATCATATGACTTTCCCATCTGCTTAAGTTCAACTTTCTCATCTGACATCGCGCCTAGGACTACACCCCATCTTCCGAAAAGGAAAGTAGCCTTCCGAACATCCATTTTCAGGTTCTATGTTTGGTTCAGGGAGGGTATAGATATCGACGTGCTATGAAATTGGGGAAAAGAAAATGTCCTGGAAAATGAAAGGGAAAATGTCATGAACATCTTTTTCTTAAAACGCCTGGCATCTTCAACTCGATGCATGGCATTTCCCACCTTTCCCACATGATTCCCAGCACACCTTGAGATCCGAATGGGCGCCGCCAGGAATCTCTGATGGAGGCAACTGGGTAAGCCCCGCAACCATTATGAGGGTTCATGTTTCATTTGATGATCTCAGATTCAAGTTTCAGGACCTTCAAGTATCGATGAATGCTTCAACTCGTAATAAACACCCAAGCAATAACAGCTTTGTCGAGGTGCACCAACTCCGGCATCTCAGAACCTGGTGCACCAATACTTCACTACATGGCCCCAAATGGTGATGGTGACACGTTCTTTACATGATTGAAATAAATGAGATAAACTCATCTCTATCATGTAGAGAAGTCACGCCATGGTTTGAGTTTACAGTTGTGAGCCCCACGGCACTGATGACTCGGGTCACATAGACAGGTAGGGACACATCGTATTTGAATCACTCAGGAAACACCGGTTGAATGTGCAGATTTTGATCAAATCAGGCCCACGAACTATGCACTTGACTTGGTCTGTAGTTGTCTTTAGTCTGCCTATGACTGCTTACATGAAGCTCAAGCCTACCGGACTTTGACTCTAAAGCCTTCAAAGCGATGGACAGCAGCAAACCTACCGGACTTTGACTCTAAANCCGGCCAGCATTGCATCGTCCGCATCATCGGGGGTCCGCCACGGTGGGATAATCAAACATCACCTGAGTCAGATTTCGACAATTCGACAATCATAATCTAGCTCTTACTTGATGGTAAGATAAAGATCTTGCAAGATTCAGCATACCTAAAAGTATGATGAAGTGTCAAACAGTTGCCATAAATGTCTGAATTTTTCCGAGACACCTTCAAAGGAGGCCTGTAGCCAAGCCAAAAAAATATATATGGAATATATGGAATGTGCAGCTGTCGTTGTTCAAGAGTCAATCTCTCTTCAGGTCATGTCGATCTTTTCAGAACTTTGTTTTTCGCGGAATAAATCTTCTCAAATTTCTACTATGCTTGGCATCTACTCATCTACTCATCTACTCATCATAATAATCTCTGATGTTACCAGACCCGTGAAATTGTCTCATTCACCAACGACGGTCGGGATTTGCAGCCTGAAATGGTGAAGCCCCCCATTAAAATCCATCAAAAAGGGTAAAGGGGGAATCCTCAAAATCATATGACTTTCCCATCTGCTTAAGTTCAACTTTCTCATCTGACATCGCGCCTAGGACTTCTTTCAGCATGTTTTCAATGCCAGTTCTTACCAACTCGCGGGAGGGCGCAGCTCCTTTTGCCATGAGAGCACCCTTCTTGGAATCCTTGAGAGCATACCTGCGGTTTTGAAAAACACAGCGGATCTGCAACTTTGTGGCAGGATTTCATGGGAGAAAACGCTGGAAACATGTGGAAATACACTTCTTGAAAAATAGCTTCTTGGTGTGAAATGCCAGTTAGCTGAAGGGAAACTCCTAGAATTAGAATGGTGTTGGATCAAACTTGAAATCATTTGCTAGTCACCTTTCCGTTTTTTTCTGGTTGGCTGCCGAAAGTCTGTTGGAAGTTCTCCAAAAAGCTGGGCAACTTAGGCATCTGCGACAAATAGGAGCGCCACATGATCCGTGCCACACCCACATAGGCACCCAAATGACTACTGACTTGGGCACCCAGAATCGTCTCCTAGAAATGCTGGACAACTTGTGGAAGGCAACTGCAGATGAACTGGGTTTCTTAGCAGAATGAGTTGAGATGTGAAGCATCCAGCATCCCACAGATTTTGGAATCCCATAATGCATACCATCAGCCAAGGCGATACGATTTCTCCAAAACTTTCCGAGGTTGCCCTGGCGGCCATGCCCACCTGACATCAGATGTACCAACATATACAAACATCTGGATAGAATTTTCTTATATAAAAAGAATCTCTGAAAATTCAAACTGTTGATGGTTGATGGTATGTCTCCATTATCTCAACTAAGTTTACGTCAGCTTTGCCAAACCAAGCTACTCCAAAATAATGTACGTAAAATCATGAGATTTCATGCGAATTTCCTTCATATCAAACCACCACCTGGACACCCCGAGGCCGTGTGAAACCTGTTGTCATGGAAGCAAGTCCTGTGCAATATTGAGAAGAATGCTAAAAGGCCTGTATACCCATCTACGGTTTCAGGCAGGTTTCAGCAGTTGCCTCGATTTCTGAACTGCAGAGATTAGGGTTTGTGCACAAACCAATTTATCATTGAAAACGGTGGAACCGAACGTGGATGGGCGGATGGCGTTTCATGGCTCCTTGTCCAGCGGTGCCAAGCATAGAGGCCACCGAAGAGAAAAGCCTTTGGCATGACAGCTGGCAAACTGTCAAGTGCGTAGAATTTGTTCCATCTTCAAACGGCATATGGTTGGAATATCGAAACCAACTGGAGATTGATGGATTTTCGTGTTGGCATCTCTTTTTTCGAAAAATCGTAGGAGTGGAGGGTGATCGCTGCATGACTGGCAGTTTCCTCAATTTGATGATGTACCAATGCAGCATTTGTCTGCTACATTTCTTGGAGGACTCTGCTTCCGTCCGCGAATGGGATACATCAACATGACCTATACGATCCTTGTGCTCCACTCCCTGTGCTCAGTTTCTATTACAAAATGTTTGTAATTAATGATAATGCTTCAGCCACAATGTCTATTACCTGCTGCTTACCTCCAGCCTAAGAAGAAATCCACCTTCAAACTCATGCTGCTTCAACTAGGAGGTAACATCAGGTGATCCAATGGTGGAATGACACGTCAAGCCCCAGGCCCTAGGCCCCAATCTGCGCTCAGGAACACGAAGTGACTCAAATCGGGTGGTCCCAAAGAACTTGAAAAATACCTTTCAAAAAACCTGGGAAGAAGTTTGCCTGGATGTAAACGCAAAACACACTGATTCACTAATTCCCTGCTTCCCAAATGACATTGATTGTTGTGTAAATGAAGCGTGCCGTCCATCTTTGGCAGAAGCACTCGCTCCCTGTGCGACGCTTTTTGGAGTCAGAGGGAAGGACTCTTGGTGCACAATGCAAAGACAGCGACAACGACAACAACAACAACAACAACAACAACAACAACAACAACAACAACAAGGTACAAAGAATCACTGCGGCCCCGTCCTTCTTCTTTGTTTCTACCCTATTCTACAAACAAAGACTGTGGCCCCGTCTGTTGTTCTGACCCCCCCCCTCCAACAACCCTTCTACAAACAAAGACTGTGGCCCCGTGGTTGTTGTGACGGGGGGGGGGGTCTCAACAACAAAGGGAAAAAACGAAAAAAAACAAAAATATACAAGTTCAGGGACAGGATGTCAAATCAGGTTGCAAGCCTCACAAAACAAGACAAATCCTTGTAGGTTACACGGGGCTCCAGTCTTTGTCTCTACCAACAACAACAACAACAACACAACCAACAACCAACAACCAACAACCAACAACCATGAACAACGTTATCAACATGAATATGAACATGAAACTGATGCTAGACATCCAAATTCCATGAACTTCTACGTGGATGCAACACTCGAGGGCATCCGAAACTTGGAATTACATTTCAAATGGAGGCCATTGTCGGTGTTGCCCAATTGTGCCGGCATGCGCACTTGCACTTCAGCTGTTTCGCCAAGCTGCAAATCTTCACGTTGTATGTCTGCCATCAAGTGATCATCTGCCTGTGCCACGAAGGTCTGGTAAGCCAACGGGTTTGGGTCTCGCTTCCTTACACGGCTCTACGCGAAAAAAAACACTGTTTTGTTCAGAATCTTTCTTTTTATATAGGATGTTGATTGAAGAAAGAGTTTTTGATCTCCAGCATTTCATTCGAAGATCCTCCTTTGATGAACAAGATAAATTTGATGCATCAAAAAAGTTGAAAGATCTCTGCAAGGTTCTCGAATGATCAATGGCTGTTGATGAATTTCCTACCTCCACAAGACTTCAACGGGCCTCTTGCATGACACTCAAAACGTCCTGCTGTTTGGCAATGTCACTTCTGCTAACTTCTGGACCTGAACAGCTGAGGTTTCTTCTGTGGTTGGGTCAGTTGATTCAGTGTCTTGAAAATGTACATGGCATCATGTTAGCTCCAAAACCCATGCCTAAACCATCCCAAATCAACAATGCGCAACTCGTACCACCTGGCTGAACGCTTTTAGCTTCAAAAGAAAATGTCGAACCTTCTCAAAAAGGCCATTCAAAGACTCATCGGTGACGCGACCAGAGCGTGACATCAGCGCCAGATGCCTACAGGTTGCACTCAAATCATCTTCAAGTCATTTGATGAGACCCGTTTCATCAACTTTTGGAAGATAAGATACCTGGTTCAACAAAAGTCATCTCAGATCTATCAGTGTCTGGCTTTTTTCCCCCGTGCTACGCCATCCAAGCAGCAAAGCCCAAACCCAAGGCACCCTGGCAGCAAAGACTCAACACGTGGCAGCCCTGAGAACCAGAGCCAGTCATGGATACCCAAAGGATTGGATGCACAAAACGTGACCAAGGGAAGTGGTCCAGAAATGATGGTCAAAAAAACATGGAATGCCAGTGAATGCCAGATGTTTTTTATAGACTTTTTGATAATTCTGGTACGTTTTTGTCTGCCAAAATGATCCAACGCTTGCACAGATGTTTGCAGCATTCTAGAAGTACACGATTTAGATCACATGCAGCTGAAACTCAGAAAAGCACTTTGCAATTGGAAGTTCCTAACCTTGCAAAGGTATAATTGCAATTTCCCCCCTTCAATTTTCCACCATTTTCCCAGCCACGTGGCTCAACGGCTGCCAGCACAGTGCCGTGGTGCCACAGTGCGAGCACCACGGCTCTGAAGGACTACACCCCATCGGCGCGCCTTTCAGGTTCTATGTTAGGTTCAGGGAGGGTATCGATATCGACGTGCTATGAAATTGGGGAAAATATGAACATCTTTAATATGATTGGTGTGAACAAAGATGTGATATTTGAATATTTGCACATTTGATTTCTTGGTCAGTTTTTTTAAAACGCCTGGCATCTTCAACTCGATGCAAATCATTTCCCACCTTTCCCACATGATTCCCAGCACACCTTGAGATCCGGTCGTCCGGCACGCAGCCCTTTTGCTAAACCCCAAATGGGCGCCGCCAGGAACCTCGAGTGAAACCCAAAAACATGAAACAAAACATGAAAAAAAAAACATGAAACGCAAACAAGCATATTGAAAAGTTTTCGATATCGATGAATACTTCAACAGCTTTGTCGAGGTGCACCAACTCCGGCATCGTAAGGAACGGGACACATCTTACATCTCTTCACTACATGGTTCCTTACGCCGTTTGAGTCCCCACCGTCGTCCATGCCTCGAATGGACCGTCAGCTTCCAAAGCTTCCGGGGAGTCGCAGCGTGTACTTCCATTCTTGTACCTAAGAAACTGAGTACAAGGACTCATTAGATTGTACTCAGCTTTCAAGGACTCATTTCTGTGGATAACTGAGTACTAGAATGTGCGTCAATCTTCCGGAGCCTGTGCCGCATGCTTCACTTCCAGATTCCATGCGCCATGGGTATCTACCATCACCGACTACACATGCTGAAGAGTTAAATTTAGGAACAAGCAGTCAAGCTACAAATTCCCTTTCTACCTACCTTTTCCTCAACTGGTGAATGGAAATATATATATATAGTAAATATATATCTAGATATATATATATATACGTTGTTCATTCTACATTCATCTTAAGGAATGTAATGACACCGTGTTTTTTCATTATACAATTGTATGCCATTGAATGTTTTTCCATTCAAATATGTTCAAACCCCACTTGAGGTGTCTTGATTTGACATTAACCAACAACATCCTTCCAACTCCAAAAACAGATCAGCACACATAGATTCAACACGATTCAAGAATGAATGCTTCCTTTGCCATTCATTGGATTCAATGTCTCTATATACTCTTCAGGCCCACGAACTATGCACTTAACTTGGTCTTTAGGTGTCTTTAGTCTGCCTATGACTGCTTACATGAAGCTCAAACATGTTCAAACCCCACAAATTGCTGACCAAGTACGCCGGGCAGCAGTCCAGGGATCCAAGATCCTGACACCAGGCAAAAGTACAAAAATGCTGCCATCAGATTTTGACGACATCATACACCATCACTTTGAAACTTGTAACCTGCAGTGCGAAGTGAACATCGTTGAACTTGAATCTCACCAATCTGAAGCAAAGCCACTAAACATGCAAAAGTAATCAAAACCATATGCTTTCAAATGCTTTCAATCTCAAAAGACAAACAAAATAATAACAGACACATTTTTGCGACATGTAGGAACCCCCACCCACATGTTCACTAATTAGTACTACCACATGACCTTCTGATCAGGATTACTGACGTATTTTGGCCCAAGAATGTCATCCATGGTGAGGTCAGTTCTCATTCTCTTGCGAATCCACTCTCTTCTCAATCGTTCTTCTTCTTGACGTCGCTTCTGCTTCAAAACTTCCACTCGTCTTCGCTCCTCTTGGTCCTTCTTCTGCTGAGCCCTTCGTTGATGAAGTACCCTTTGACGCTGTTGGTCCAGCAGTTTAGACTCTCTTTTCAGCATGTGAACCACTGTATATTACCATGTATTTACCTCATCAAATGTTAACTGGGCTGTATGTTTACCATATATTTACCTGTATCACATTTAAGGGCTACATCCCGCACCCCCAAACAGTCAGAAAGTGATGAGTGTTAATGGCGATACAGGCCTGACACCAATGCCACCACATGTCCAAGGACTACGCACTCGGTTTCCTGAGTCTCACAGAATCGAACAATTTCCCAACATGTGAGGGATTACCATCTCCTGACCTTGATTTGTGGAAAATGAACGGCTGGAACCCAAAAAATGGAGGTGGATGGAAGATGACTTTGAATTGGGTGATCTTAAGTTCCAGCCGTCAATTTTCACAGGGTGTCGGGAATACCAGTTGTTGCATGATCTTTTGCATAATACATTGACTGACAAATCACCGACCCTACCGCTTTTAGCACAAGCATCTACCGCTCTTCTCCATGCTAAACCACAGACTTTACACATGACATCGGGGTTATCCAAAAAATAGTCGTACTGCACAAGGACCATTATGCTTCCTCCCATAATAATGTTTCAGTGAAAAATAGGACGAAATATTTGGCCATGTTCCACTGAACAGTGATTGTTGGAAAAACAGTATGCGCACTTGATCATTCTTTGGGGATTACACACTAAAAATCTAACATAAATACCAACAATGATGGCCTTGGAACATGTATCTCCTTTGCTTCAAATATGCTGTCATTTCGAGTATCTACATTTTGATTTGTGGAGTCCTTCTGGGAAAATATGGGGAGTGGTATACCTCGGATCTCTTTTTCTCCTGCCGTGAAAAACTCAACACCCATCTCCACCGAAAAACATTGGCGGAAAGAGCCTCTGCAAAGTAAACAGCCTTAGCTGTGATACCAAATTGCAATGCTGATGAATCTCTTTCCATTGAATGAAGCATGGTAAAAGGAAAGGATATATGATATATCATATATCTAGAAATATAATTACGTCCTTTTGTGCGGAAAGAATCAGGACAGGTCATCATTACTGGTTCAAAAACGTATCATCCGTTCATCATGAGACGATTTCTATATCTATCCACGCACCAGGAACACGCTTGACCTTGTCCAGGCAAAGCAAGTCTAAGTATCGGTGTATTTTGGGTAACCTCCCGTGATGGTTACAAACCTGAGAATAGCTCCTTACATTCCACCTCTCTGAAGCTTACCCCCACCCCGCACCACCATGTTGGCCAACATGTTGCAACCTTCTACTAGTTTGTGATCTCAACCCATTTGAAAAATATCAGTCAAATTGGATCATTTGCCCAGGGTTTCGGCGTGAAAATCACAAATGTCAAAAAAAAACACCACCAAGGGGCAGAGCGTTCAGCTGACTAGAGATCAACCTCTGCACAGAAAGTGCAAACAGCAGCCTCTGGGTCTCCGAACATAGGAGATCACTTGACTCATATCGTCCGGTTCTTGCCATGTCAAATTGCCCGCCAACTCACGTAAGTCCAGGTCCAAATCCTTGGAGGGTCCAGTGGAGGGTGTTCCATTGTCAAATCCAATCCTTGAGGCGGAACGAACAAAAAAAACGGGGCCCCTTACTTTCCATGAAATCCCCATGACGCATCCATGGGACTTTTACGGAATATTTACCAAGCCATGAATGGTTGATTTTTATTGCTTCCATGTAGGTAAATATGCCGGACCAGTCCCATGGATACTATGGGTACTGGTTGGAGCTTTGTCAAGGAAAAAAGGAGATTGTCGAAGCTCAAAGGAGGTTGGAAAGAGAAATTCAAGAAGGAAGCAGAGGACTGGCGTTGGGAGATGGAAAGACTGAGGATGGAGGGCGAGTTGGAATAGAATCGTCATCCGGAGAAAAACAGGGTGAGGAACCTTCAGCTAGTCAGTCTGTAAGACCCCAGCAATTTTCCATTGCCACCAACCCCAATCCTACAGAAGCAAGAGAAGTAGAAGGACTTGGAAACAGGTCACCGAAAGAAAGAAGTGAAGTTCGAGGAGAAGAAAGGCTACCTGAGGAATAGACCTCGAGGTTGGCTGGAACTCCAGAGGTTTTGGGACCAGCTGCGACTGATGTTGGGAGAGGAGTAAGAGGAGGAGAGTGAGAAGGATGGCGCAACGTCAATGAAAGACCTACTGGAGGAGGCGAATAAGATGTTGAAGACATTGACCTCTTCTACTTCGCCAACGTCAATGTCAAGAACTTCAACCAAAGAAGGAGAGGAAAGAAATGAAGTGGTAGCGAGGTTGCCAGAGCAGCTGAACAGTCTCCGACAGAAGTCTTTCAAGGTTCATCGTCTCGCTCATGGAGGAGAACAAGGACTGATTGACAGTGGAGCTACCAACCCTTTAAGACCAGGGAGGCCAGGAGAGATGGTGGAGCACTACAATCAAGTGTCTGTGACTGTAGCGGATGGAGGAGGTGTGATGTTGACGGACAGTCCAGATGTCGAGCCGATCGTTCCAATGGGACACTTGGTGAAAACACTTCAATGCACCGTGGAATGGAAGGAAGGAGGAGTAAGAGTCCTACATCCAGTTCGTGGTGAAATTCAAGTGAAGTGTGCAGAAGGGTGTCCTCAGATATCGAGAAGCTTGGCGTTGGAACTGATCCAGGAGATTGTGGATGCAAAGCAAGGAATCAAAGAAAAAGGAATGACATTCCAGGGGGAGGTGAGTTGGATGAAGGAGTTAGTCGAAACACATCCAATCTTGAAGAGTCTCCTAAAGGCCATAAAGGATGGTCTGATCGTTGAACCAGGAGACTGGAGGAACCTCCCTGGGAACAGGAGGTTGAAGAAGAAGTTGAAGAGGGATGGGGTTGTAGTCCATCTCTATGCAGGAGAGGAAGAAGGATTCAGTCTAACGAGGTCTTTTCAGCAGCAAGGAGGAGAGACTTGGAGGCTGATGGAGATAGCGTTTTGAGGCATTACAAGTTGGAAGGAGTGAAGAACTGCCCCAGACCAGTGAGAAGTTGGGGAGGCGGTGAATTCGGAAGTCCGTGGATTACCGAAAAGGAAACGGAAATGGAACAGGTTGTTCGAGATGACATTTTGCTTTGGAGAATGATCTTCTTGTTCATGATCTCGACCTATGTGAGGAGAGCGAGAGGAAATCCGAAGCCTACATGGTTTTCCTTGGAGCAGCCAGCAAGTCCAAGGAGCTACATGGAAGAGGTGGTTTCGTTTTGGGACACTGAAGAATGGAGGAGTTTGAAGGAAGAGTTTGAACTTTTCGAAAGTACCTTCAATCAAGGTGGCCTTGGAGGAGCCGCTGTGAAACCAACTACGTTTGGAGGAAACTTGAAGCTGAGTCCCGAAGATCATAAGATGAAGATTCAAAAGAATGGAAGAGAAGTGAGGAGCTCGAAGGCACTTGCGAGGTGGTCTCCTGGGGTTATGAACATGATCTCAAGAGCTCTACTGGAACAAGTTTTTGAAGGAGAGGTGAGCATCAAGGCACTTTCGTGGCATGAACACCCAGCGAACAACCATGTTCCTTACAGGAAGGACTGCCTGGTGTGTCAGGAGACACAACAGAAGGGAATACTTGAGACGAGTGGACCGCTGGTCTTGGCGAATGACATGAGAGGATTCAAGGCCAAGTACATGTTGGTGGGAGTGCTCACATGGGCAGTCTGGAAAGAAATCAAGGAGTTGAAGGAAGAAGTGGAAGAAGGACCCACTGAACCTGCATGAGGCTCCAAGGATTGAAGATCGAGAAGAAGAACAACATGAAGAGAAGCATGAAGAAGTTTTGATTGAAGAAGACGAAGGAGAAGCACAAGTGCCAGCACCAAAGGAGGATGAAGAAGTGAAAGAGGAGTTTGAATTGAGGACCTTCAGGATGGCAGCCCCGATGACTTCGAAGAAGGCAGAGGAAGTGACACGGACCACTATGGAATTCATCTTGAAGCTTCGAATAGATGGACACTATGTGAATCGAATTCATTCTGATCAAGGACACGAATTCATGGGCTACTTCAAGAGATGGGCACTTCAAAGAGGAATAGCTTTGACGAAGACAGCAGGAGAAGAGCAGAAGTAGCAGTTCAATCTTCGAAGACTCCTCACGAGTTGGATCGGAATGGTGGCGGTGGGCTTTGCGATATGTGAGTAAGATGAACCGCTGCTTCAGAACTGGTCGGAAGCCTGACTGGCCAAATTTCCTTCAGGAGGTGTTGGTACGGAAACGAAACTGGAGACAAGGCGTGATGGAAGTTACCGTGGACAAGGTGAAGTACTTGACCCCAACGCAAGAAGACCATGGACACTGGATGGTCAAGGAGGGAGAAAGTCCGAGGCTTACCAAGTACATCATGAAGAAGTCGATTGAACCAGTGACAAATGCAACGTGGCTAGCGTTGGAACTCGTTGACGATTAGAAGGAGGTTGAGGAACAAGACTACAATCAGAAGAAGGAGAAGAAGACCTCAACAAGGCGGCGAAGAAAAGAGGAGTGAGGATGTTAGAAGACGAAGCAGAGCTGATGATCATGGATGATCCTGAAGCGGTTGCACGTGAAGCTGGAATTTTGCAGAGGATGAAGAAGGCAGTCACAGAAGAGGAGCTGGAGGACTAGGAAGTTCTTCAAACCAAGGTGACGACGAATGCGGAAGTGTTAAAGGACTGGGAAGGATGGTTAGAAGCGATTGGAGCCGAAGTTTCATCACTACTAAGAAGAGAAGGAAGCTTTCAGAGAAGTGAAGAAAGAAGAAGTAGAACGAATGAAGAGGAAGGACGAATAGTAGAACTACTACCATCGAAGATCGTCTTCACAGTCAAGCCAGGAAGTGGTGGAGGACGGAAGAAAGTGAGGTGGGTAGTGTGTAGAAACTATGAGTCAAAGCGAGAACAAGAAGACACGTTCTTCGAGTTGCATTGGTGGCAGCTTCAAAGTATGGTTGGCTATCGACATCAAGACGGCATTCTTGAACTCCGAGATGTGCCACTATGAGGGTGAAGATGACATCCTGGTGAAGGCCCCAGCTATACTAACAGAGAAGGGCTACTTGTCAAAGGAGGTGTACTACCAGCCCCTTAGAGCGATCTATGGACTGAGGAGATCCCCGAGACTTTGGAGCTTATGCCGTGATGAAAACCTTCAAGGCATGAGAATTGAGGACGGAGAAGGAAAAAGAAAGAAGAGATACAAGTTAGAGCAGCTTCAATCGGAACCAAATCTATGGAAGATCGTCGAGGATGAGAAGGGAGAAGGACTACACTATGAGAAGGCTACAATCAAGAAGTAGCAGGACTCTTGATGACCTACGTCGACGACCTGTTCATTGTGAGCTCGAGTGGGTTGGTGGAAAAGGTGATCAAGGAAATCCAAAAGACATGGACTACATCAGCGCCAGAAAGAATTGGAGAGAAGGCTGTGAAGTTCTTGGGAATGGACATCAAGAGGATCAAAGAAGAAGGAAAGGAGGAAGAAGTGTGGTGCATTTCACAAGAATCTTATCTTCGAGATCTGTTGGCCAAAGATGGGAACGAGGATTTGATGAAGGATGAAGTAAAAGATCCCCATTACCAAGGACCAAACAACGATTGAAGCAGGAGGAAGAGAAAAGGACACCAGAAGGAATCAGAAAGGCTCAGAAGGAAGTCGGAGAACTACTCTGGGTAGTCACCCGTTCTCGACCGGATATCATGTTTTCGGTATCCCGTATGGGATCAAACATCACCCGAAATCCCCAGAAGGTCAGTGACATAGCTGATCAAACGAAAGGATACCTGAAAGGAAGAGAACAGGAGGGACTATGTTATGAAAGGAAAGGAGAAGAGGATGAGCTGCTTTTGGAATGCTACAGCGATTCATCTTTCTCCCCGGATGGTGAGGAGTCACATGGAAGCTTCTTGCTTCTTGCTTTTGGCGCTATCAACTGCGGAAACGGAGTTGATGGAAATGGTTGATGGGATGTCAGCAGGAGAGGCGGTCTTCGTCCTGGTGAAGTCAAACGGGTTCTCTGGTCGGACAGTCAGTCGGCCATATCCATCTTGACGACAGAAGGTGGAAATTGGAGAACGAGACACTTGAAGATGAGGTCGTCATATGCAAGACAGGCAGTGATGAGAGGAGATTGGCAAGTAGGACACAAAGAAGGAGAAGTGATGATAGCAGACATAGGAACGAAAGCACTGGCATCAAGTTCGAGAAGTTGAAGGAGATGATGAACATGACGAAGATTGAAGGAGGTGGAAGTACAGAGGATGCAGAGAAGGAGGAAAGAAGGGAAGTTGCAGAGGTTGAAGAGAAGAAAGAAGGCCAAAGTGAAATGATGGCAGTGGCGAAGTTGGAAGAAGTTGCAACTGTCATACGGCTGATCTTCTTAGCAGCGGCCATCTCTATGGCAGAAGGAAAGGAAGAAAATGGGAAGGAGGAAGAAGAGAAACCAACCGAACTCTACGTCTTTCTTGTGGTCTACACTATCATCGTGGCGACTACGATGGTTTTTCTGCCGGTGATCTGGAAGGTTGGAGTAAGGACTTGGAGGAGTTTTTCCGAACGAATCAAAGATCTCCTTTGGTCCCGAAGTCACCCTGGAGAACCTGAAGAAGAACCAAAAGGAATGGAAGAAGAGAAAGCAGAGGAGAATGTGGAAAAAGATGGATCTACACTTCAAGAAGATCCGCAAAGTGAAGAAGTCCAGGAGATTCCATCTGGAAGTCAAGAAGAAGTTGTAGAAGGAAGAATGCAGATCCCAACGACCCCAGGAGGTGAAGAAAGATCAATACCTATCACAGAAGAGTGGGAAGAAATCGAAAGAGAGGAAGCTCGAATTCGACGAGAAGTTCGACTTGGAATGCCCCCACGTGATGGGAACCAATACTCAAGGTGATGAAGAACCAAGAGAACTTTTGGATTTGCCGTTTACAGTTTTCTGCACGAAGTATGGAAAAGTCTATCATACGGGTAGAAAGTGTCAACACTTGAAGCTTTCCAACGTGTTTCGAGAATCACTGTGGTGTTGGGACTGCAGAATTCGAAGTGGAAACAGAAATCAAGTGCAGAGAGGAACAGTTTTGTACATAGGCAGTTACGGGTCCAATGTGCATACGGATTCAAGCTGCTACAGGGCTGTTGGAACTAGAGGATTTCGATGCTGTGCTGATTGTAAAGGGTAGTTTGAGTCAGCGAGACATTCAAGACCAGACGGTCTCAATGAGGGGGAGTGTTGATCTCCTAAAGGTTTTTCCAATTGCAGTTACGTAGCTGCCCTTTTAAAGATCAAGCCCTAGAAGGCTGAGAGTCAAGGTGAAAAAGAAAGCGGAGTTTGGAAAGGAACAGAGACCAGGGAAACGGAAAACCAATTATAATCCCATATATAACTGGGTAGGATTTCATCCCCTTATATACCCTTAAACAACCAGGTTTTGTCCATTGCTCAAGTGTTGAATCTTTGTTGTAACTTAGCTAAGGTACATCTGAGGCAAAATCTGCTATGAATTTGTACAATGAGAGAACACCTAAGGTAAATCATTCTTCACCAAGGTGGACATATCAGCTCCACCTTCTGACAGAATACACTCCAAACCTAGTCCCTAAAAATGATGGTTTCCAATAGAAATCTCGTTTTCCAGGGGGATATTTTCAGGTGCCATGTTAGTTTCACGGAGGGTAAAGCAGTAAATCCTATGGACAAAAAAAAATCCACGAAGCTGACATCCAACCAAGCTTCATCAAAGGTCAAATTGCTCGCTCGAGCCACCTAGCCATGGAGGTTGAGTTCACGGGATGATGTTTCAAACCAACAAATGCTGTCCATGATATCTCTATAATATATCAATGCATTTCGCTATGTATAGCTATAGCAATGTTCAATATATGCCATTTGAATCACTATGAATCAATTTAAATTATAGCTAATTCATGGCAATTCAAACGCTTGTTAAAAAACATGTTTGAGCCATTCATATTCATCCACAGGTTGATGCCCCGCGAAAACTTTGAACCTGAAACTTAACAGGTCGCCTCTGAAAATAGGAAAAAGGTCCCAAAAGGGAGGGTATAATATGGTATATGGTTCCCATTATATGGTATTATATGGTATATTGTCTTAATGTAAGATAATACATATACCATATAATCCCCCATTGTTTCATGGAACATCATCACCAAATACTCCTTTTGATGGTCTCAGTTTCAGAGACCCATCTGTAAGACCAATAACTCCATCTATAACGATCGCAGCAGCCTACTTTGTTGAATCACATATTCCCTCCCACTCAGCCGGCACTTTTGAGTCGATGCTGAATTCCGGCTTTCCCATTTGGTGGGATATGTTACTGAGTTCCCCGAATACATTTTACTTCTCCATCATCGAAATCACAACAAACACAGATTCTTGGAGGGTACACTCCCTGAAACTAACATAGCCCCTGAAAATAGGCCATCCCAAAATGAAACTACCAGTAGTATTTCAACCATTCATTCTCAAGTGCCATGTTAGTTTCGGGGAGGGTAGATCTGGCAACTCCAAACGTGGAGTTGCACGTTTCCGTTTCGCCCTTGATGTGCCCCACCAAAGCGGAGACAGTGTAGACTGCAAAGTGGCTGTAGTCCTCAAAGTAACGCCAAGCATTTCAATACAAGTAGCATCTTACACATGGAGGATGATATAGTATGACTGTATGATATAGGATGAACAATAAATATATATTATTTGTATGTAATATACGAGTATGATTCATGGTAAAATGATGATACATAGTGATGAATTACTATAATTCATGATGAACTCACATTAATGATCATGATCGAAGATCAGTAATTGATGGTGGTTGGTGATGATGATGATGATGAAGATGAACATGACGATACTCAACCATATCTTCATATCTTCCATCTTCAAACCCCCAAACGATTTCGCCTGTATTTCATATTTATTTTTGAAAACGTGCCTGAACTTTGCCAGTGATGCCTGTCAAATCAGCAAAAAAACAATCGTTCAGAGAAACACGCCTTTGAAGACGTCGTTCTCAAAGCGATGGCCCGGCACTGTGCTCCTGGTGGCAATTGGCGATGAGACTTTGGAAGGGATACCGGGACACTTAAGTTTTGGCCGAGTCAAACTTATCGGAGTGTATCTAGTGCAACTGTTGGGATTTGCTGAGGACTTTCCACATTTACGTCTTGCAGCAAGGGTTTTTCCCCTCCACTCCATGCACCGTGGTTTTTTCTGTCTTGTTCAGCCACCCAGTCGTCTGAGGGTGCATTCGAGGTGCCGTGGTGCGTTCGGTGGCGTGTAGAGGTAAACAGGAAGGATGATGTATATGACTGGGATTCATCGGAATTCATGGTTGAGAGCATGTGATCATTGTCTGGGTCGCAGTTCTTCGACTCTGCCAAAAGAGAACCTGTTTGTTAGGCAACTTAAGCCCACAATCAGGACGGTGCAACAACATACAGCTGGTGCGTCTTGTAAGTAAAGCCCAAATTGTAGGATTCAAAAATGGCATGTGATGTGAATACTGAATGAGAGGATGGGAAGCTTCGGCAAGATGTGAATACAATCCAAGATGAGAGCCCGAACGAAAGCGATTGAATCAATGATTGAACAAGCTCTGCTGATCTTGGGGGGTGTTGGGATGGTCCAGAAAATCCTACACTTTGCACATTCCCAAAAACTCATAGCTGTCATAGCCTTGCTCCACCCTTCAAAATGTGTAAGATTTCTGTCCCATTGGATTGGCAACTTCTGAATGGGTGCTACAGCAAATTTCTCGGTTGCAAACAATTTCACACCTCCGGGACCCAAAGATAAGGCTTCCAACTGCTGAAACTTGGAACCCATCTGCCTTCTGATACAGTTGTCACCTTTCAGTCTGACATTTGTGCAGTTTGTTAGGAGGCCCCCGTAAACCAACTAATTGATTTTACTTGCTCTAAAAAACAACGTTCTGAAAGATGATCACCACAACACAACACTGCAAGTTTGGTCAGTGGGCCTTGGACAACAAAACACAACACTTCTTTCGCTTTTGCTTGGAGGTCGATTGAGATTTCTTTCCTCGTCCATAGATGCCGTGGTTGCATTGTACATCATGAATCATGATTCAGAAGCGAACAACACATGCCGCCAGATTGCTACCTTCTGAATTTTCGCGGATCTGGACTCTTTACAACCTCTCGGAAGTAACTCACCAGTCACCAATCTGGAATATCTGGTAAAAAGGGAAATTACGGCGCCTGACGTCAAAATGTTCTTCTTACACTGCCGAACTCACGACCATTTGATTTGCAGGTACCGATACAGGCTACAGTTGGAGTAAGAATGTATCTGTATAACTGACATATACTTGACCCTATTCCAGATATTGCCTATATCAACGAATAACTTTCAGATTGAAAGCCACGAACGTAACGGACGAGGGCCTTGGAAGAATCTCAGAATTTCTGCTAGGTCTGGAGCTGCGCACGATCTTTCAGTTTTTGGCGTTGTCTCTCTCGTTCTTGCAAGACCTGCACAGTGATGTCAGTCATGAAATTTGCATCTATCTCACCGATTCTATAGACCACTGCCATTTCTCCATTTCTCGCCTGCTGTTGGGAGGGCGTTTTGGTCAAGAAATGGTGATACATCACACCTTGGCAATGGCAACAGCAGCCATTCTCACAGGGAATCTTGCAAGAATGATTGCTTCCATCCATGGAAAAGGAACGCAAATGAACCTGGAACAGACAACACCCAAAAGTGAGAAACCTTGTGCCTGTTGGTACAGCAAGCTGCAGCAAATGTCATGATTGCAATCTGCGAGTTGATGCTTCAAGCATTTCCAAATAGATTTAACAAAAAAACACCTCTGGGACACCAGAATTCAGGAGATGCACCCAAAACAACATGGCACAGGCCGATGGATGAGGCAAACATGGGAACCTTGAGACATGAGATCTGTCTTTCTGGTGAATCTTCGTGTAACCATCTGGGGGCCGAAAGGCCGAAAGGCCCACTGCCAACGAGGCGCCAAGTCTTCTGCCTCTCAACGAGGCTGCGTCTGGGTGTCAGTTACACTGTAGATCTGGGGGATGCAATGCTGCAAAGGTGCCATATTAAAGTATTAGACTTCTGGAAGCTGATCAAGCTTATCACTATGCCATCATAGCACGCCACAACGAACATACAACGCCCAAACTATAGCATCCTTTAATCATCTGAGTCTATCTATACTATACATTATTCGATCTTATTCGATGTTCGATTTCATTCGATCTATCAACTTATTCGATCTTATTCGATGTTCGATTTCATTCGATCTATCAACTTATTCGATCTTATTCGATGTTACCATGAAAAGTTCTGTTACCATGAGATCTCCTCTTCCCAGAATCGAAACAATTGAAGATTTGACAAGCTCATACTTCTTGCCAAGCTCTCGATTACATTCGATTACCGCCTTTGCTATTAGAGCATCTCTCCAAGATGGCAAAAGGTAGAAAGAACAAACAGGTTTCCCACTGCCATCGCAGCGCGAACTCAAGTTTCTTGACCCTCAAATGCATACCAGGGAGAAGTTCAAGGATGGCAACCTATAAACACCCAGAATCAGCATAATTTTGATATCCAACCCTACATATGGCGCAAAATCTGCCCATCAAAAAACCTTGCCCCACAAGCATTTCCATATCTTTCCATGTCCTACTTGATTCTATGAATGACTGCTGTGAACCGCCAAAAAAACTCCAAGACTCACGTGTTCAATTTAAATGCTGTCCAATCCTGGGATGCCCCCGATCAAGAATCAACATACAAAGCTTGAATCGCCCAAGCGACAAAGTGTCGAAATAAAATGGCATCGTTCTCCCTGGCGTAATGGAACAGTGCGGCCCTTCGACATTCTGCCTGCCAAAAGGGGAAGGTGGAAGTGGAACGGCAATGCTTCCTGCCGGGCGACCCATGTGTGTGACGATGTTGTTGGCAAAATCCCAACGAAAAACCTTTGGAGGGGTCTTGCATGCTTGAACTTCACCAAGTCACATCTGTGCATCAAGACAAATCCTGGTAGAAGAGGCAGCCAAACGACTTCAACGACGGTTTCTTTTGATGCCAAAGTTGTGTCCCCTCTGTCCCCGTGCAGGTTCAACTAGAAAAACGGTATGAAACTTGATGGAAAAGCGCCGGGAATTCAAAACCTTCCATGCTATTTTGATGATAAATAATAATACTAGTTATATCAAACATGTATTAATTTGTTTCGTAGAATGTCACAGAATTTCTGTCCAATGAACGGCTCCCCAGAGTCCTCCAAAAATCCTACGTCATGACTTCGTGGCAACTCAAGTGGTTGCCTCATTGCAATGTGTATCACATGTCATGATGACAGTTTCTGCGGTGGCATTTTCTCACATGTTTTGCAGATGCTTCGTGGTTACATCGACTAACATGTCACGTGCAATCTGCAGCATATCCTTCCTATGTCTGACATCCTGGCACCAAACATGTCTGACATCCTGGCACCAGAGCAGTGGCTTAGGCTCCGGGCTGCAGAAGATCCATTAAGCCTGTGGATCATCCCTGCGTGCTCCAGTCCTCTCGATGCTTGCAACACCTCATACAGCTTTGATCAAAGGGAATTCAGGTGACAGAATCTATCTAGTGCTTTTCTCTGCACGTTGCTGGTTTTCAGGCTTCTTTAGCCTTTAAGACTTTAAGTGTCCTTCTCCCTTTTCTGGGGACACGGTCTGCTTGTTCCATCAGGTGCACTTTTTATGCCTATTTTCATTCTCCGTGCTTACATGAAAAAACTCCACGGGGCCCAACCTCAATCACAGGCCCCCGGACCATAGAGCTCAGGAGCTCGCTTCTTCAGTACATCCAAGTGATCACCTGATCACCTCAAGATCTGCAAGATTTATGAGAGATTCAAAAACATTCCTTGTATCCATACATCAAGAGTGGATGGATAGCTTGATAAAGAATAATAAGAGATCAATAAGGACTTTTCATTCAAAAGATTCATCATGGACATGTTGTTCGACTGTCCACCAAGAAAAGGTATCCAATGAAGAATGAGTCAGTGAGTCGGTAAGTGTAAATGAAAACACCAAACTTGAAAAACGTGTTTTTTTTTGCATCTTGAAAAACGTGGCTTTTTTCTAAATGGAAAACATAACGAAATGTTGGTGGTGGAAAAAACATTTTTTTTCATGAACAATATGTTCGTCAAACAGATAGGAGGTGTGTCTCAATCCAAAACTGATGGCCTTGAACAAAGCCAGAAGAAACGACTCGACATCCCCCAGTCTTCCCGTAATATAAGGACTTTTCATTCAGTAGATTCATCATCGACATCATCATCATCATCATCATCCTGCCTCTCAGACTCAAGAATTAAGTCGTAGGATTGTAAATGGAGAATAAAGATGACCCTCCGTTATGGACATGTGGAAAACTGTCCACCAAGAAAGGGTATCCAATGAAGGTGAGTCGGTAAGTGATAACAAACACCAAACTTCCGTAGTTTTTTTCATATTGTCACGTGTTTTTTTAAAATGTACATAACTAGTTGGTGGTCTCAACCCACGTTGGAAATTAGTAATAGGATCATTCGGCCAGGTAGAGTTGAAAATTCGAAAAGAAACTAAGGTGAATCTCAGGCTCCAACTATAGGTCACCTTTCAAGTGAAGGGGCACAGCGGCACAGCCTCGCTAGATGATTGTTTAAAAAATCATCTGACCTCTTGAAACGCAAACTTGAGAAATTTCGACAGAATTCCAACTTTTCTCAGTGAAACATTTGGATGAAAAATTGAATGTTCAAAAACGCTAAACATTTGGATGTTGGAAAAGGAGGAAAGGGCCAAAGGGCTGGGCGGAAAAGTCGCCATCGACTCGTGGCCGAAGTTGCGAAAAGTGGATCCCATCGACCTGTTGGGAAGCACCGGCGACATATTATGTTGTTTCATGATGTTAGCTTTTGTTTGAGAAAATCCATGGGGAACATTTGAGATTGGAGATCACAAATCGTGTCACATTGCCAAGTACTCTTGTCTTCAGCTGCTTTCCCAGTGGAAATGCAATAAACATTGGTTTCCTCAAGACATCGGCAAATCCTTAAGCAACCCGACACATAGCTATCTCGAGCGCGTCCTTTGGGTTCTGCTTGGATCTTTTCAATAAAGTCCTGAAAAACAGAAGGACTTTGGCAACTCCACATCTGAAGGTAGGTCAACTTGACGTTGGCTCCTCCCAGTCGGCATTGATGGCCAAGAAGTTACCATTGCCTACGACCTGCAGTTGAAGGATCTAGTGAATGACAGTAGACGATCAAATCTGAACAGATTCAGATTCAGAATGTTTTTTTGAACAAACATGAACAAACATTGAAGGCTTTGTATGGATCTATGTTGATTTACCAGCTGCTTCCAGCCATCTTAAAAGGAAGGTCACCAAACTTCAAAAAAGGACAAGAAAGTCACATGAACCAACTTCTCAGTCATTGACTCATTGACATTGAAATCAAACTTTGAAAAAAACTCAGCGAATTGCGTTTTCTGATCACTGAAAATTCAAGTGTTTCGAGTTTTTCAACCGTTTTTGCTACTGTTTTTCTACACAAAACACCAGTTTTTCGACATTTCGAAAACACCTGCGCAGCTCAGATCCTAAGGTCAAGTACCCAAAGGTTCATCCGAGCACGGGTGAAGACCACATTCCTCAGTGTCAAGAAACCAAACTCCCAGAAACCCTGCAAAATTGACGTGGAATTTCCAGGTTCCCGAACCGGGAATTGTGATCTGAGCTTCTCGTCCAACACCAGTGCACTTCGTAGGGCGATACCTGGAAATCCACCGAAGGCAGGCACAATCATTGATCAATAAATTATTTGTTACGTATCTATCGTATGTTATGTTATATGTTAAATGTTATATGTTATATGGTGTATCTTAAACGCTATATGTTCTGTTGTAATGTGCTATGTCATGTCATGTTATGTACATGAAATCCTAATACCGAATCATATCCACACATGTGCCACGTAGCCAACTGTTACCTGGAAAAGTACATGTAAACAATAGATATGCATGACATGCATTGATATGTAGTGAAATGCAGCGTAGTACAGGGGTTATTGCTGGTTGCTGCAGTAGGGGATCAGTGTATTGTGCAGAGCTGTTATGATGTGGTCTAGTGGAATGGATGCTGTGCTTCGATGGATTGTGAATGATTGTGATGTATTCTTGCTGATTGAATCCGATCAACGACGGTGATCTTGATCAAGAGTACATCAACGATCGCTTTAAATGAAGCATCTCACAAGTCATCGTAGAGGGTTCTCTCTTCTCTCTAATCAAATCTGAATGCAAACCTCTCTGTCTTTCTGGTTCTCCATTTCAAGCTCGGTAGAGATAGGGCTTTTGAAAATTCAGTGTAAGGAAAACACCTGTGAAATTCACTCACGACTCATCAAAGACATAGAAAGTTGAAGTTTTTGATGAGACCAACACTCTGCAAAAATCTGCTAGGAATTGAATAATGAAAAATGGCTTGCAGCCACAACGATATCTCAATGTTTTCATCTTAAACTGGATTTAACTCATTATATTTAGAAGTGTACCTCCCTTCGCTCTCCAGTGAAGCCACCTCCCAAGTTCCATTGGTTAACAAAGGGCATTTGGATGTTGGCGAGTTCGCATCTCAAAGAGCCACGGGACTTCACCAGACGGTGGGCCTCTTGGACGCAGGTTTGTGGCACACAAAGTTGAAGTCACATGCCACACATGCCGCAAACATCCTTGCAATGAAGCATTCAAATGATCCATTCTCATGCTACAAAAACACAAGTTAAAAGGAAACACCAATTCTCTGGGAGAAATTCTCTGAGACCCTGTGAGTGGCTTCACAACTCAGGTGCGGAATTCCACACACTTTGTCTTGGAATCACATCACAATGCCGCCGGCCAGGAATTGATTCCACAGGAATGTAAAAACACTTTTATATCTGTGAATGCACTCTGGTTCATCATGATGTGATCGTTGGATAATCTTTTGAGGAACACGAAGTCTCAATAGTCTTTGCGAATTGCAGCCATGACAACTTGGCCTTACATATCTGAAGGCCTTTTTGATGCTCGAAAAAGGGTGCTAACCGAAATCAGGTTATGAGCCCAAAGTCACGTTGAAGGTTTTTTCCCTGATGGAGCGAGGGAGATCGTCTTCCTTGCCACCAGGTGGTAATCCTTTCTGGTCCAATATGGCGCAGCTGGAGTGGCAGGTGCGAACTCATCGACCAGTTGAGCTGCCGGTTCCTGGCGATGATGCGGAAGTGGAGCTGGAGCTTGAAGAAGGAGAACCAATCGCTGATGGCAGTCGAGGCGATGGCAATCGTGGAAGGGAAGGAAGAAGGATGATCAGGAGTGATCGATTCAGCACGCCTGCTAGCTGGACTGATGCTCGTGGATCCAATGGAAGAGATCTGTTGGATGGTAGATCAGAGGGCATGCGAACCACAGGACGTCTTCCTGAAGAATCTCCGGGACTTCAAGGAGAACAAGGAGTTGGATTTCAGCAGGATGCTGGAAGGACTCAAAGGCCACATCCTGCAGAAGGGATGAGTAGTGATCCTGGTGGACTTGAGAGATCACTGGAACGGGCTTTGATGGAGAAGCTTCTTGAGGACAACGCAAGACTTCAAGAGGAGTTGGCGTCCCTGAAGAAGGATAGATTAGAGGAGTTGAGGGGTGGTGAGACGTCCCAGTGGTCGGAGGTTAGTGAAAACCCTCCACAGCCATTCTCACCAAGACCCCCACCTACAAGGAAGAATGAGATGTGGCATCAACAACGGCACACACCGAATGGAACAGCTGTGCCATTGGGGCCACCACCAGACCAATGTGAAGTACCACCATGGCCTTTGGATGCATATGAGGCCAGTGCAGTGGAAGGTAGTTTGAAATGGTTGGGACCACAGTCAATTGGGATTGGCAGGAGATCTCGACTACATCATGAAGCTTTTGGCGGCGGGGCGGATAGACCCCGAGGGCAACTATTTGAACAAGAATTTGGAGGCGGGGCAGGGCGACCCCGACAAGATCGAGAAGAACAAGGTACCATGTCTGACGTGATGAGCAGTATGCAAGCTAGGACCTTTTGGCTTGAACAGGAGTTGAGATCTATGAAGAACATGCTGGATCGTCAAGGGTCAGGCAACGTGANGTTCCAGAGTGACTATTGGAAACAACCGGTGCAGCATCATGGAAGAGATCATCATGATGGAGGTTGTCATCAAGTGCCCCTGAGCAGGGCTGATCATGGAGGACTTTGTCAACAAGCGCCCCAGGGCAGGGCCAAGAGTTTGTGAACAAGCGCCCCAGGGCAGGGCCGATGGTGCGGAACTTCTAGGTAGTGGTCGGGCTTTGCATGGCACGGTGCTTGGTGTGCAACGTCCTCATGATGAAGAATGTCAAGGTGATCACGAAGGACTAAGACAAGGTGATGATCTCTTCGATGGGTGTTATCAAGATGATCGTCAAGGGCACCAACAACTTCACAACCGAGGTCTTTGTGATCCCGTGGAACAGAAAAGGTCTACTGAAAAGGGCCCAGGGAAAGAAAATGAAGCACTAAGGTCGAACAATCCAGTGCTGCCGTTGCTTCCAGCGGTATCACAGAAGAATTCGGCAGTTGATGCGGCTGATTGGTTGGTGGAGATTCGGCCAACAATTGGTGACTTAAGTACAAGTGCTGGAAGTTGGTGGAGTGCAACAACCACTGCAACGTTGGAGGTCTACAAGAGATGGCTTGCAGCTACGCCATTGGAGCGGTTACGCATTGCTCCGCCGGAACCAGTGGATCCAACCAAGTTTGGGAATGGGTTGCAGATTCAGAGACTTGAACAACGGGTGACAGCCATTTTGATGCCATCATTGCCGGCGGAGTTGCGGCACGACTTGATCTCAGCTCGGCAATTGTGGCCTTGTGCCATATTGTATCGCATCCTGAGGTCGTACCAACCAGGAGGGTGGGGTGAACGTTCGATGCTTCTCACAGAGTTGACGATGACTTCCCAAGCCTCGTCAGCAGCAGATGCATCGGCGAAACTTCGCATGTGGAGAAGGCATCGCAGCAGAGCTTTGGAGTTAGGAGCAACATTGCCAGATGTTCTTCTACAAGTTCGTGCACTGGATGTGGTGGTGCAAGGGATTCTCAAACAACACCCTCAAACTCAGTTCGGGATTGCTTCGTACCGCATGGAGGCGAACATCGACGAGAGACCCACAGATGAGACTTTGGCTCAGTTTCTGGAACTTTTGACTGCAGAAATGAACACGTTGCAGACAGGAACAACTGAGACAAGTGGTGGAAGCGTTGACAAGGCTAGGGTTTCAGTGAAGATGTTGAAGTCGTCCGGTGGCAGTCCTTGCAAGTTTTGGGGGTCAGAACATGGATGTCAGAAAGGGAAAAGATGTGCCTATCAACATGATTGGCAGAGCTTGGAAGATCGCGCATCACGATGTTTTGTGTGTTCCAGCTTACATCACAGAAAGACAGAGTGTCCTGTGAAGTCTTCTGTCGATTCTCAACCGACAGAAGGGGGGAGTGGACAAGGAAGAGGAGGAAGTCAACCTAAGGGGTCTGGCAAAAATGATGGCAAAACAACCAAAGGTGGAGGTGGCAAAGACTTCACCAAGGACAAGGACAACAAAGGGAATGGAAAAGGAAAATCAAAAAGAGAAGAAACACCTACAACCGAGTCGATGTCAACTACAGAAGTGGCAGATGAAAATGGTAAAGGTCATGGAGAAGGACGTGACCAAGGCAATGGAAAGGACAACAACAGTGATGGTGGAACCGGATCTGTGGAAGCAGCCACTCTGATGTCGGAAGTGACGTCGTTGTTAAAGAGCATGAGGACTGGTGGAAAGAACCTCAAGTTAGTGCGGTCAGACTTCAGCGTTTGGACACTGGACAGAAGACGGTACTATTGGATGGAGGTGCTACCCATTGTCTACGTCCGATGAGAAGCGAAAGGGAATGGGAGATACTCCAGTCTTCTTAGCTTCTGGAACGGTGACACTTCGTCAAGTACCTGGATCAGAGACACTGATCACAAGAGACAAAGCTACACAGCCAATTGTTCCTTTGGCGTCGCTGGTTCAGTTGGGTATCCAAGTTCGATGGGATGAACAAGGCTGCGAGATGAAAAGACCAGATGGATCGAAATTACCCATCTACCTGGATGGAGGATGTCCGGTGATGGAAAGATGGCAAGGCATGGGGCTGATGGCTGAAGTGGAGCTCTTTAACAGCCAGAAGTCTGGAATCAGAGATGTGATTGCAACGAGAAGGCTAGATGCGGCGAAGGGTTGGTGTTCGGACAAACAAGCCAAACAAGCCTTGGAGATTGCAACTTTGTTTCCGCAGGTGCCGGCACATCTTGCAGCAGAGATCCCAGGAGACAACGTGGTGGACATGGAGAAAGTTCCACTAAACAGGAGACAGCGAAAAAGAATTGCAGAGGCGAAGTCTTTGACAGTACATCTCTTTAGTGGACCGCAGACGTCACTTTGGACCTGTTGTGAACAAGAAGGTCACGTGGTGCTTTGTGTAGAACTCCAAAAAGGATTGGATATGCACAATCGTGCTTTGGTGTCGTATCTGGAGAACTTGTTCAGATCTGGCAAGGTGGATCTGCTGTTGGCAGGACCTCCATGTAGGTCAGTGAGCTTACAGAGGTTTAGAGGAGACAATGGTCCTCCACCTGTCAGAGGAAGACATGGGATGATGCGATTCGGTTTGCCTCTCAACCCATGGGCAAACAAACAGCTTTGTGATCAGGACACGCTGCTATGGCTCAGATTGCTTTGGTTTTGTCACATTGGAGTTCAGTCAAATGTGAACATGGAGATTGGCATTGAGCAACCTGGCGATCCAGAAGATTATCTTCCGGAGTCAAGAGAGCGGCCACAGTATGGATTTCCGAGTTTTTTGTCTTGGCCTGAGACATTCACCATTGCAGAAACCTGTGGACTCAGAAGGGTCAAGTTTGACCAGGGCTATCTTGGACATCCACACAAAAAACCAACGGAGATGTTGTCCAGTATCCCTGAAGTCCATGCTCTTGATGAACTACGGTTGGAACCAGGTCAAGAGAAGAAGCAATGGTCAGATGATCTGGAAGAAAGACTTCGTCAATCCAAAGCTGCAGCTTCATGGGCACCAGGTCTGGTGAGGATCTTGCAGGTGGCCATTAAGAGAAAACAAGATGAGGTTGAGAAACATGGACGAGGAGGAGTTCGACAAGTTGAATTGGCGGCTGGATCCCAAGTCATGTCAGAGCACCTTCCACCACCTGTAGATCTGGGGGGAGCACCATCATCATCAGCACTGAGGGCGTTGAGTACAAAGGAAGCTGCAGAGATGCTGGATTGGAAACGTCATGTAGAAATGGGTCATCAGCCATACAGACGTGACTGTATGGTATGTGTTCAAAGCCAAGGAAGAGATAGACAAAGGCGTAGAATCCCTACCCCGGATTCGTATGCCCTTAGTGTGGACATGGCGGGTCCTTTCAATCCTGGGTCATTCATTTCCGGAACAAGGATCTTTCAAGTACTTCATGGTGGGAACCTTTACGATCCCGGTGAAGAATGGTCTGCCTCTCGCGGAGGGTTTAGCTGCATGTTGTGGAAGTCGGGATGTCAACAGGGGGGAGAATCCAAACCAAGACAGGGGGGAGTCTGGTGTGCCAATTGCCAACTCTGGGGATGGATCCGCATGTCAGTCTGACCGCTGCTGTGTGAAATCCTCTGAGTGGGCGGAAGACACACCAGATCCTATGGAAGAGAAACCCCAACATGAAGAGCCATTGGATGAGGTGGCGATCAACATGGCGGATGCAGCCAACCAAAAATGGAGGGAGACGGTGAAGGATCTTCAGGACTTTGAGGTTAAGCACTTGACCTTTGTGATCCCTATGAAGAGCAGACATGCCACTGAGATCATCAAAGGTTTGGCGGTGATTCACGCAAGGCTCTCAGCCTTGAATCTTCCACTGGTGCGATTGCACACAGGCAGAGCCAAAGAGTTTGTGTCGAGACAACTGCAGAGCTCGATGTATTTGGCACACGACTTCGGCAGGAGACGAGGCTCAGGGAAACAGTAGAGCAGAAGCCGAGATTAACATCATAAAAAATCGAGTTCGCACAGTGATGTCAGCAAGCAAAGCACCAACTCACTTCTGGCCTCTTGCTGCATACCACTGTGGAGAAGAACGTCACAGAAATCAGCTTCAGACCTTTGGCATCCGTCTTCCACCGATGGTTCCGTTTGGAACCATGGCAAAAACAAAACGCTGGCATAAGCGCATAGAGGATGATCCAGGATGGTCCAGACCAATGCAGAAGATCCAGGTTTGGGGACCGGCATGGCAAATGTCTCCATCTTCACGGGGCTACTACGTTGAAGCTGACGGCAAGTTTCTCAGGACGACAGTTGTTGTCCAATGTGTTGAACCTCCTGCAGACTTGCAACCACAGATTCCTGAGGAGAAGACCGTGGAGGAGTTGTTTCGATCAGCAGGAATTGGTGAAGACTATGAGCCGTCAGATGATGAGGCGGATCTTCAGGATCTTTTCCGAGAAGCTGCAGATACTGACGACACAGAGGTGGTGATGCAATCAGTGCCTGAGGATGTGAGGGACTTTGCTACATCTCAACCAGTGAGACGACGCCTTCATGGAAAGCAGCATGTTCCTCCTGTGCTTCGAATGCTCTGCACAGGGGGGGAGTGGTCATACTCGACGGATGGAGAAAGAGCCATGGAAGATGACTACAGGATGATGGATTGGGCAACAAAAGAGCAATCTCAAACGTGGGAGGCCTTGGTGCACATGGGCCTTCGTAAGGCGATGTTGGAAGAAAAGGGCTTCATGGACTTTCTGGAAGTGGGAGGTCTGGTCAAAACTTTGGATGATGAAGCTCAACAGATGGAAAAGAGACTTGCGAGTTGCACCAAGATTGACGAGGAAATGGTCAAGCAAGAGTGCAAAGAGACGCTCACTTCAAGAACGGTGACATTGGATGAGGTGAAGAGAAATTTGCAGGAATGGATTCCGTCACTGCAGGCGGAGTATCAGTCTTTGTTGTCACATGAAGCAATCAAACCGATATCACAACAGGAGTATATCAAGATCTTCACAAGACGATGGAGGTGACCACGATTCCTGGGATGGTAGTATCGGTGATCAAACCACCGTACAAATTGAAATCGAGATTTGTGGCTTGTGGTAACTATGTGGAGGTAGATCCACAAGATGTTCCAGAGACGGCTGCTGGGGGCTTAGATGCTATCGTGGCTCGGGTGATGGTGGCAATGGCTGCGAGGCATCACTGGACAGTGAGCACCGCAGACGTTCGTACTGCTTTTCTACAGGCGGAGAGAAGATCAACACCTGGACGGGTCACAGTAGTGACTCCACCGAGTCTGTTGAAGGACACCCAGATCTTGAAGGAAGGATCCCAAGAGAAGTGGCTCATCCAGAAGGCGATTTACGGACTGATTGAAAGTCCAAAGGACTGGGCAGATCACCGAGACGCTATGCTCCAGAAGGTTTGCTGGTTTGATGAAGCTACAAAGACACAAAGGTGGATTGAGAGAACGGCAGAAAATCACTTGTGGCAGGTGAGGTCAGATGGAGTTTCTGATCCCATTGGCTTCTTGGGCGTCTATGTCGACGACTTGATTGCAATTGGTGAAGATGCCTTGGTGGAACAAGTGGTGAAGAACCTGATGCAAGTTTTTACAATGGCTGAGCCAACAAAGGTCACCCCTGAGAAGTGTGTGTCATTTTGTGGCTATGAAATTGGCATGGATGCGAACTTCAACTACACGATCTCACAGGAGAAGTACGTTGAGGAGCTGATCAACAAGTACAAGTTGGAGGGAGTTGAACATCAGCCAATTCCTAAGGTGATCGAGGGTGAAGACGAATCTCCAATTTCAACGAGATCTTTGAAGGCAGCCCAAACCATAGCTGGTGAGCTTCTTTGGGTGATGAAGCGATCACGCCCAGACATATGTTTCGCAACTTCCCTGATGACACGATTATTACACCGGAGACCGTCCTATGTGGTGGAGCTGGGGAAACATGTGGTGAAGTATCTGGCGGGATCAAAGTCGATGGGTTTGAAGTTTGGAAGTGGACTGGAGGGAAGTCAGGAGCTGTTCATCAAAACAGACACAAGCTTCGCTCCTCCATTGGAAGCTTATCGAAGCATCCAGGGAACGGCCATTTTCCATGGACAACACCTACTTCAATGGTCGAGTGGCAAACAGTCGTTCGTGACGTTGAGCACGGCAGAAGCCGAACTAGTCGGCTATGTGGATGGGTTCCAACAAGGACAATCGATGGATGGACTTCTCTGCATATTCGGCTTCAAGACCCACAAGCGACTTCAAGGTGATTGCAAGGCAGCTTTGTCTCAGATCAATTCTGATGCCACAGCTTGGCGAACCAGGCACCTGAGGCTAAGGGCCTCTAGGCTTAGAGAATTGGTGTTGGATAGAAGCTCGATGTGGGATGCAGAACACGTTCCTGGCTTAGAGCTTGCTCCAGATGGCTTCACGAAGGTTCTGATTGGTCAATCTTTCGGACGTCACCGAGAGCAACTTGGAATGCGCGACGTGTCAAAAGGAAGTGAAACAGCCGAAGAAATCAAGTTGAGAGTAGTTTGTGATGAAGGTTCCAAGATGTTGGAATCGTGGAATGTCTCACAATGTTTGCTCGGAGCTGGCATGGCTTTGGTCTGCACTGAGCATCGGTTGGTAGGATCGTTGTTGCTGGCAGCTGCTGGCCTGATTGGTGTGTCAGGGAGGTTGGGACAAGAAAGATTAAGACCAGCTTCAAAAGAAACAAGACCGCAACAAGAGCTCGGGAAAAGAGCCACAACCCCCAAGGGCTTAAAGGATGAAGCGGCACATCCTCCTCTGAAGGGCATGGCATAGCTGGCATGGCCCATGATTTTTTGGGAGATCCATTGGATCATGGTAGGAACAACGTAGGTGTAGATGCCCCGGGCTTCCGAGCCTATCGCATGTCTTCGTTGTCTGCAAGCCATGGAATGGATGATCAAGAGAAGACTTTTGAGGAAACTGGATTTCCGATGTTGCGGGCTTTTCGTGCAGCTGGCGATCCTTCAAGAGACCAACATCCTATACCACCACCAAGGAATCTTGCTCTTCAAAGGGAGCGTGATCGGGCTCAGAGTTTGGGAACTTCACATGGCGATCTGCATCGTCATTTTGAGATTCCTCAACCTCATGGAGCACGTGTGAGACAGTGGTGGGAGGATGAGAAGTTTGACTGTTGGCCAGTGGGTCATGACAAGTGGATCCAAACCAGAGAAGGTTTGTTGATCCGAACTCACAACAAGCCACGGAGAAGGTCATTTCATCCTCTTCATCGTTCAGTGCCTGTGGATGTCAGTTTGCTTAGACCTGAAAGGCACACAGTGGTTTTTCCACAAGATCCCCACAGTGAATTTGTGGACCCACGACCCAGGTTTGTGGAGTCAGGTTTGCGGCACAACAACTTGGTCGAAGAACTATCGATGGAGAGGCTACACGGTGTTTGTGATGAAGTCATGCACTGTGGATAGACAGATGCCAGGTCAACCGGCCTACGTTGATCCAGTCCTTGCAGCTCCGAAGAGAGCCACGAGGTTTCGAGATGATGGTCAACGGGTACATCAACACGAAGAACAAGATGAAGAACAGCCAGAGGAAGAAGTGCCAAGACAAGAGGCAGCTTCATCTTCGGCTGGTGGGTATGGAGGCAATCAGCGCATGAGTGAACCAGCGGCGGTTCAGGTGAATGTCAATGTGTTCAATTCCGGTGGATCTGTGACGCCTAGAAGAGCTCAGCATCAAAACAGTGTTTCAGAGCCAACGGATTCGGAGTTTGAATTCGTCACTCCGTGATGGACTTTGAAAGTTTTGAGGCCGACTCGGTCAATGGATCTGGAAGAGAACAATTTTGACTTCAGCACCAAACAGTGCAAATCTAGAAGGCCTTGAGCTGATGTTTTCAACGATCAGATGGTATGGCTAAACGCCATAGGGGGAGTGTGAATGCACTCTGGTTCATCATGATGTGATCGTTGGATAGTCTTTTGAGGAACACGAAGTCTCAATAGTCTTTGTGAATTGCAGCCATGACAACTTGGCCTTACATATCTGAAGGCCTTTTTGATGCTCGAAAAAGGGTGCTAACCGAAATCAATATCAAATCAATGTGGCAGATTAGTGCGGAATTGATTTTTATTTTGGTCAAACACAAGGCTTTTGCTTTTTGCTGGATAGCTTGTGGGAAAAATCATTGGCAAACCACTCGGCTCATATCGCCGGCCGATTGTTATGGTTCAATATCTTGGCAAAGTTGCCGGCAGACCTCTCGCTTAGGCCCCTCAAGGGTCTTCCAAATTGGAAACCAATGGCAAAGTAGCTGGTAAATTCCAATAATTCCAATAGCCAAACTGGAAAAATGGCAAATTTTGGGCAACATTTGCGGCAAAACCTCGCATTCATATCTGGCGGGGACGTCTTTAGTATGAAGTTGATATTCAACAAAGGTCTAACCCTTAGACTTGCTAGGTTTCTGCGAGGTTTCCGCGAGGTCACGATTATTCGTTTGATGATCCGTCCAAGCTATTGTCCATAGGTTTCGCCGGTAGTGCATTTGTTATCATATCGTTTCAACAAACCCGGGTTTTCCACTTTTTCCACGGTGTAGCCTTTCTTGGGTACTGATGTTCGCTGGATTTCGTCCCAAAATCAAGTGCCAAACCCGCGCAGGATCAGGATACGATTGGCCAAAGGCCTCATAATCACCATTGAGATGCAGGCGAACACAAGTACATGATGTACACATCGGAACTAGTTGGGAGTCAGATCTTGTTCAATTCCTTCATGTGATTTTTATTCATTTGGAAATGAAGAAGTCTGAACAAGTCATCATAAATTGAGATCTCACTATGATACAATGAAAATATCATTCACATGCGAAATTTCATTGGACAACGGATCATCTCAACTTCAAGAGATCAGGTGGAGTTTTACCTATGTAACCCACTGCCTTTCAAAGGGATTGTAGAAATCACGTGAGATCCTAGGAAATTGCCAACGTAAATAGGAAATCAAGTCAGGATCAAGTTCCAACCAGTTACCCAAGCTGTTGGGCACACTTCAACCAGATATCCTCAACAAAAAATACCAGTACTACAGTTGATCAATCAAGAAAATCTACAGTGGGGGCTTCTACCCATCTCGCCCTGACAAGAAAATGGAGAAAATGTTCCATTGATTGTGAGATGAGTGCAGTTCTCGTCGAAAGATATCGGGATGTGTCGAGGGCTACTACTTGTTTCCGTCCTACAAATAATTAGGGCGTTAGATATCCGTCCCTCTGGGTCACACCCCACCCAACGCAAAAGAGACCCGCTCTGGCTGCCAGATGTTGAGACTGAACAGGAAGATCAACTGATTTGACCTTGTGATGCACGATTCACCAAGGATGGCGAGTTGATGACGTGGCGACTCCGGATTTGACTATGGCCTACTTAGTAGGTCCAGTAGGTCATGTTCTTCTCAAAAGGCAAAAGCATGATGTTTTTGAACTTACAAGCAAAGGATAGCAAAGAGGTATACGTGGCATCATGTTCCAAGGTGTCCTCATGCTTTCTCCACATGTCATTTCATTGAATGGAAACTGGTACTCTGCAATATTCTGCACCACCTGTAACAGCAAAACTCCATTCAATTAGGCCAAGAGTACATCATAAATATCAATAAAGATCATAAAATCATCCAAGACCAACCCCTGATATCCTCTGCTCACATGTTGTATTCCTGGTTGATTTCCAGCATTCACATGCTGTCAAATCCGGTTTTTTCTGAGTCCACGGACTTTCCAGGTCTGTCATTTCGATTCGTGGCATCACGTTGAACCTTTCAGCATCCAGATGGGTTTTCTGATGGGTTTCGCATGGGTTTTCGGTTTCATGATGCTTGCATTTCCAGTTTCAAATCAAGTTGAGAGACCAAAAAAAAACATATTTTTTTCGACGGAGTCGCCACAGCTTTTCATAGCTTTTCATGTCATGGTTGGAACTCAGAAGGTGCTCCCCTCATGACAGATGGGGTAGTGATTCCCTATGATTCCCTTGTTGAGGGAGGGAGGGGGAAATAAATCACTACCCCACATTATGATCTGTCATCTTTTATCTTTGGAGATCGGAGAAATAGATCACTCTCCCCTGTTGATCAATGCGAAAACCTGTCGCTTGGAGCTCCTGTCGCAGACAATATCTTGGCCAATCCCTGGAAATAAACAAAAAAAAACACATGCTGTACACCAACGGCTCCTTGGTGTGAGACGACAAGGATGTAATAGGTCAAAACGTCAGTGGATGGAATTGAATATTTGCATGTATTTTGCAGGGTAGAATACAAGGAAGACATGAATGCACAAACATAAACATGACAGGGGTATCAAAGGAAAATCACTCGTTCATCCATCACAAAATTAAAACGAGGCGCGGTAAACAATGAATGAATATCCCGGATATCCCCATTTAAAATACCCCACCATGGGATGGACCAATCAACAGGATTCGTCCTCGTCCAACACTGGAGTGGTTGGATAGTCTGAAGCCTGATCGAAAGAAGGAACCACTGTGACTCAATGAGACCATGATTCCCAACGTTTTGGTGCATTTATGTTGATTCGATGATGCAAAGAAATGGTGGTGAATGCAATTTTATGCAAGCTTTGAATCGGAAGTTCGCAACTGGTGCTTTTCAGGATGTGGAAGGTCAGTGTACTTTCAGCATACTTTCGGAATCAACCAGAGGTTTGACGGCAATAGAAAAACGGATGCAACAAGAGGCATGAGGTACTTTCCAACTCAAAAGCTCTGGCAAACGCACGAATGGTGCAGTTAGATTAAAGATGTTGATAGGAAGAAGTCGAGACCTGTTGGTAAGTCCTCCATCTTATGCTCATATTAGTCGAATACTCGCATCGCCTGGTGTTAATGTTAGAACAATCATCAATCTTTGTAAATATCATAATTTTGCAATCCTTTCTCCTTTCACTCACAGGTTTCATAGCAAACAAACCTCCCCACATTCCGCCGTCAAAAAAACTCTGAAGAAAACAACAGGGATCTTGCTTTCGTGTGGGCGGATTCTGAGCCGTCATCTCCCACCTGGAGTCATTGGCGATGTAGACAACGTGACATTGATTCACAAGGGCGCAGAAGCCATGCATATATTCGAATGCAGTCTAGAATACAGAACATACAAAGAAAACAGAGATGACTTGAACACTTGAACTCCAGATTCATCTCATGATCATGGCTTTAGATAGAAGAACCTGTCCTAAAAAGCAGAACGGATTCAATTGACTTAGTACAACAGGAACTACTAATCCTATTACCGCCATGTTCTCAAACCTGAGAGACAAGAGCGATGCTTTATTCCTTGGTAAGCATATAATGTACGATATAAATTTGTTCGTTGTATTCCAGAATACTGCGAGTGGACAAACTGTTGTGCTGTTGTGTGCATGTTTTAGTCTCAAAATTAGATACAGCGCCAAATCTGCCCAAATGTAGTGGAAGAACATAGCAGTACCACATATCATATGACCTCCAAAGTGCGCATGCCCATTTTGAGTTTGTGGCACCTATAGTAGCCTGGTGGCATGTTGTTGTTGTTGTTGTTGTTGTTGTTGTTGTTGTTGTTGTTGTTGTTGTTGTTGTTGTTGTTGTTGTTGTTGTTGTTGTTGTTGTTGTTGTTGTTGTTGTTGTTGTTGTTATTGTTCACCTGCAATGAGATGCCATCTTTTCAGGGAACCCTCTCTTGAGCCAGTCGTCCAGTCATTCAGAAATTTCAGTTAGCTGGAAAGTTCTCATGCTCGAAGAAAGAAAGAAAAGAAACAAGACATTCTCAGAAACTAAGCTTTGAAACTTGCAACTGTGACAACAAAAGAAACCTCAAACTCCAAGCACCTTCAAGGTGATTTGAGGTGCACCATCCGACCTCAATTCCAAGGTTAAAAATGAAACGGAATCATGTGGACTTGTGCAAAGTTTGTATAGATACCCTCTAGGGAACCAACATCTCCCATCTTGGGAAAAGGACACTCATATTCAAAAGTCATTTCTGATGGGATATGTTAGTTCCCAGGCCCAGGAGGGTATATATATATATATACATCATACATCAATCATCATCCATCAATCATCATCCATCTCGGTATTTTTTTTTGATTTTCAATCATGGCTTCATGGCTTGATGTTGGTTTTGGGCACCCCGTTTTCACTGAGTTCTCAACGCCACTTGGTATACACAGATCAGATCCGTTGGAAATGGTGCGGATTCTGCGGCAAAATTTGGCATCCCCCGTTTTTTGAAAAACGCATGCTGCTTGGCGCTAAATATTACAGAAAAAACAATGTAAAACAAAAATGCTACACAAAAGTCAACTTTGTTCATTAAAAAAACACCAATTTTGGTCTCACTAAAAAACATTCAAATCCTGGAAGTGCCACGAGATTGGTAGGACATGTGAACATGAAGCCAGTCGTCAGGTCACCTTGGCGATTTTTAAGGCCAAGGATTTCACCGGGACCAATTCGAAAATGATCCAAATATCACCACCCTTTAGCAACCGGGGGGGGCTCCAAATATTCAACTTATATATTGTAACTTACATTGTAAAGGAAAAAGCAACATTCGTTCAGAGGGTGTTGGGATATCCAAAGTCATCTAATTCGATGTCAAGGACCCCAAAAGTGGAAAGAGCTACGAAAAAAACCCTCCTACTTTCCATTGAAATACTGGTTGGCTAATGCCGGGATCCTTTCATGGTTTGTGATTGTTAATCCCTATATATAACTGGGTAGTTTTTGCACGACATATAACCCGTTGCCAACCACGGGTTCAACTTCCATTTTAGCCCCAATAACTTGAATCCCGTGGCCTTCGAGGATACTTGCTGTGGATCAGTGCGGTCGCATCCAATGGATTGCCCTCCACGAACTTGATGTAACCTAACCCAAACCATCCACCCGTGGTATATTTATCAACCAAATGTAGGTAAATATACCAAATGATGGTATGGGTAAGTGGATGTAAGTGGTAACATCACCCAACACTCGGCTCCACGTCTTTGGAAGTGCCATTTTTCATGGGGATTTTTTGTCGTCTTCATATCGCGATTTTTCCCTTCAGAAGATTTCAGTGGAATCTCCTGAATCCTTTCTGGACATTGAGGTGAGGGGAATGATGGAATGATTGGGAGAAGCCTTTAGGAGATCAAAATTGATGCCACAACATGGTTTCGAACAAGAATTTCCCTTGACATGCTCTCAAGAAAATTCACAAGAAAAATTTGCCCACGCGCTGCGAGGCACAAGGTTGACACTCACACACAATCTCGACAGTTCAGCGAGTCCAGAGCCAGAGGCAGAATGATTGGGCTTCACAACCAATGAGAGTTTTCCTTTGAGAGGATCAAGCTTGCCACCTGCTCTTCTCCTCTCAAAGCGAGCACCTGGAAGACCTCCGGCACCAAAGGAGACTCGGACGTGCGAACACGTGAAGACATAAGGATACCTGCATACAAATCGATGGCAACTGCTGATGTCTTGGCACCCCAGCCATGTACAGAAAGGTCATGCTTCTGAACATATTGAAACCTGCTTGGAGTTGCTGGAATTCTTGTAACACCAAGTATGAATGCATCACTTGGACACAAAAACTTATTATATGTAGATTCTAGTTTCGCTCTAGAGTCGATCTCGATCCAACGAAGAACTCTACCTTCCTACTTGGTCTTGCTAAACAACAGCACCAGTATCACCTGAGGTGGTGGCGTAGAGAATCTCGAAGGAAGATTGGAAAAATAACGGCAGAATTTTGTTGATGCAAAAACTGGCGTGCTCTGCACAATTCCGTTGGCTTTGTCAGATCGCAAAAAGACTGTTGATATTTGCCCGGGTTATGCCAATTCCAAGATCTCTTGCGTGAAAGAAATGTGCCTCTGTGCCTGTGAAACGAAACATGGGCACCTCCCATCCCCGCTGAGCCCAGGAACTGGAACGTAGATTCCTCTAGCCTGAGTTGTGTAAGAAAACGCTGTGGAAACAAACAAACTAAGCTACCCAAATGTGGAACTACTGCTAAACCCATATTTGACCTTGAAGGAAAATGATGGAAACAGAAGATGCTGAAAGACGAACCTCTTCTTCAGGACAGTGCCGTGCGTATGTCTGAGGATGCTCACATGGAGGCCCACCCAGCTCCAAATGTTGAGTCTGACTAACAACATCTTCAGATATTCTCTGCCAAGCCATGTCCAAATGGGGTCCTCATTCTGATGGGAGTTTCTTCCTAAGGGATGCAGCATGACAAAAACACTCATCAATCAACCTGAATGGTCAGGCAATGGAAGACTCAAAATGGTTCCAGACCCGGACCTACAACAAGCGCTGTGTCATCCAATCTCCAAAGCTTCACAGCCTGGATTTTCAGGGATTAATTTTCACTGGAAGCCTCTTCGAGAAACATCAAAAACATGGCAGCCAACTGCTTCATATGGATCTCTACTAGGGATGTGAATCATCCCGGATGGCGAAGTTTCTAATTGATGAAAGTTATTTATCAATAAAACGGGGATGTCTTTGATGTAGTTGAAGAAGTCAAACTTGGTATAGTAATCCATGAAAAAAACGAAAACTTTGTCCACTGCTCATGTTTAGCAAACCTACACTTCCATCGTTTAAGATCCACAAAATTGATGCACTTGAATGCAAAGACATTCATTTGGGCCATGACATGTGGAATCAAAACTACTGGTACCTGTATCAAAAGGTCCCCAAATCAACCTTCCACAACAACTAACGAAATACAGTAAAAGCTATCACAGATTCCCAATCAGCCAACATGCAAAAAGCCTGAAAACTTGCCGATCAAATGCAGTATTGCGAAGCGCTGCTGACGCCCGTAAATCAATCCCACATGGTGTGCAAAGTGCAACAACTGAGGCTCTGAATAATTCAAACATTTCTACTTGTTGTGGAGCATATCTACATGATCCCCCCAAATGGGTGATTCAATGATCTTTTGCAACATTCAAATCATGAGAATAGAAATGAAGCCGCGCAGTTTCACCATCGATTGGAAGGATGTTACAGATGTTCGCAGACGCAGATATTTTCAGATGTTCGTCAAGTCACCTCACAGCACCCAATCTTAAGCTGCCAACATATGTGGAGGCAATTCCTCAGCATCACTGAAGTATCAAAAACATGGCAAAACAGCCCAAATTGGGTCATCCTTCACCACCCCCTGTTGCCTACCATAGAGTCTGGAGACGACCTGACCATCGTTAAAGCTCTTTTGCAGGGTATTCGGTGTTTCAATTGAACATTCAAAGGTCTTGAAACACCTCTTCAATCGTGGTTCAACGCCTATTTTCGTTGATTACGCGGTTGGGTGTGACTCCATGAGCTTCGGTCAAATTCACTGAGCAGGGCTACAAGAAAATGTGAACTCATTCATCTCTATTTAACCGAAATTGGATGATGTAGTATTGGATGAATTGTCCAATGTCATATGATGAAATTGGTCTATCTTCTATGTTGGAAAGAAACCTGGTCCAAAATGCGACACGAAATCCCCCTAGGTTGTTCTTCTGTCTAAGCCTCTAGGTGCACCAAATAAATCACAAAAATAATAAGCAGTAATTTGGAACTACTCTTCTCCCAGTAACAGTCACCTTTTTCATCCTTTTTCTATTTTTACATGTTTAGTAGGAAATCCCAATCTAAACCTTCATTTGCCACTAACTGGCATCCTGGATGGTGAAGGTAGATCCAATTTATAATGGTAACTATCTTCAATCCCTAAAACTCATCCATAGCTATCCGGGAAGCAAGTCGCTTTGGTTTTGGTGGGAATCATTCCAGGAATATTTTGGTTTACCTACGAATTTACCATAAACATCAACATATACCAGTCCATTGGATCCCTGTGGGCTTCATTTCCCAAAATCATCCATGTCAACTTTTGGGTGGTGGAATTGTGGCGCACGTTCATGTCGTTTTTAACGGCCCATTTATTGGTCCCCATGATGGAAATTTTAACGGTGGAAAAAACAAACAAGATGCAGCTTGCCTGTATCTTTGCAAGTATTGAGCCCCATAGATTGGCCTCAGGTCGTCTTTTTCTCCGTTTATTTTCCAAAAAATTCGGCCATCGGCCGACGAAGCGCGGCGTGGCAGTTCCTGGAACTTCATAGAAATGTCAAATTTTGGGTTGGTACAAACTTCTGCGGCAATGTCAGTCACAAGGTTGGTTTGGGGGGTATGTGGAACTGAAAGAAGCAGATTTCAGATTAATGACTACTGTTCGATGCACTTTCATGCCACTGTCAAGTCCGGGTGAACAAAAAGGCATATCAGACTGATGTCTACTGTTGATGGAAGAAATCATGCACTACCTGGGATGTTGCTAAAACCTACTTATCAAGTGGTTGAATGCATTTTTGTTGTTCCAAGTGTAGGAGCTTCACCTTCATGTCCAGTGTACCTATGATCAAAGATATGATATTTATCTAAATGCAGTGTATGTATGTTTGTATGTATGTATGCATGTTTGCATGTATGCATGTAGTGGATTTGGAAAAAGGGATGCTATGATGCTATGCACATTCTGCCGCTGTTCTCATATTGGGCTTGTATCAACAAAGGCTGATCACTCCACACAACAAATCTTCAGATCCCCCACAGGTTCTGGAAAGGGTTCACGACAATGAGTATTCTGGCCACGCGGGAATACACCTTTGCACAGGACTTCAGTTTCAGTGAAAACGGAATAATTTGAAAGTCCTGGAAGCCGTTTACTGAATGACATCTCACTTGAAATGGGAGTCTGAATGAGAATTTTGAACACACCAACAAGCTGACGGCCGCAGCATATTTGGCATGTGAATAGGCGATTACACTCAATCCGGTCTGCCAGGTACAGAACAAGTTTCCCTACCGGTCGGTGGCTTTCTTAGTCAGGAAATTGGTTTTCGGTCACGAAAACGATCTCTTCTCCCCGTGTTTCCACGCCATGGGGCCCCAGGGTTTGTTCAACATATTTGGGGGAAGAGGTTTTCTGTCCAAGTCAAAAATGGTCTTGGACAAATCTGATTATTTTCACTGAATTCGTCGACTTTTCTTTCAAGATGACAAGAAATTGATTCAAACAGTACAAGTAATGCTGACAGTAATATTCCCTGCATACATGGCTGTCAGGGCAATCTACTGAGGCATTCTGAGCTATACTGTAAACACGATGAGATCCTTGACAGCCCACCTGCTGCTTCCCATACCGCACGCGAACAATGTGAAGTAATGCAGCCTCTCAAATCAGCTCTATAAGGAAAACTGTGAGAAAACCCATCGATTTTCGGGAGTTGATTCATTCCTTTCAGAATGGAGCCTTACTCTTAGAGCGAGCCTTCATTACAAACCCAGCCGCTTGGAAACAGGCGTTGCTCAAATGCTTTACCGGGATTACCTGAGAATTATGGTTCCTCCGTTCCCCCTGGGAATTTGTAGTGGCCAGGATCAATTCAGGTCTTCAAGGTGGATTTTTTACATAGTTTAATTCTAACACATTGAATTGGAGACGATCTCCCATAACGATTTGATTTTCCCTGATGGGGATTGATATCCATTTTCACACCGTGTACTTGAATGAGACACCGGTGCCCCAGCGAACGCCCTGGTTGGCAGTGCCTGGTTTTGACTCTTGGGAACTGCCAAGGATGATGCCATTCCAAAAATACGTATCCCGTTTTGGACTCCAATGTCAAAGCCAGCCATTCAAAGCCAATCCTCTTTTTCATTTCTACTCTGGCAACGGAAATGAATGGACTATGTGGATGTATCTTTTCCAAAACTTGGTACAAATGGTTGCTTCCTATTTTCTAGATGTCTGCTTTTTGCCCATTCCCAATTTGAACGTACGGTCAAATCTCATTCTTTGCTTCTTAGCTCACACTGGGCAATGGCTCTTCGGGGTATGTGCGACTATCTCTGGGTGAGTGACAGACCCTGCCATCGTTTGGGTTCAGAATTGCAGGGGCGAGGGCTTAGATCTGGACTCATATCATTACAGAGCTACGCCAGTCTCTGCAAACAGAATTTGGACATTCGGCGAGCGAATTACAAGATAAGACCAAAGTGGCAGCTAGATGAAATAGAAATCAAACTCCCAACCCAATAGCAATGTCATCTACAAACATATGGGTCATCAAAATCTATGTTTGCAAGGAATGCACCAAAAATATCCTCATGTGTTGTTGGGTTGGGGAGAGTTTTAGTCGAATAGGACGTACTGCTGTGGTTTTGTCTAGGGGGAAACCGGCCGCATCATGCAGGGGCCTTTTTACCAAAATCACATATTTACTAAAATTTACCAACAAGTGGATTCAGCTTTACAATCCCAAATCATGGTTAAATTTGTATTCTTTGGTTCACCCAAAAAACCATGAAGGCCTGTTCCAAGTAAGTACATTTGTCGGGGCTGATGTCCAAGGCATGCGTTCTGCCATTTGGTCTTTGGGTTACAGTGGTCTGACGAGGATTCGAGGAACCACAAAACATTGGCAGAAGAAAGCACACTTGGGCACCTTACTCGATGGCAGCTGCATGTCATGGGGCCACAGTTGTGGCTAGATTCTTTCAAAGATATGGCTTGTTGGCAGCAATGCATTGGGACAATATAGCCAACGCCACTGAGTTTCCCAGCCAGTAAGATATGCACGACGCAGCGGGCTGAAGGCCCAAAGGCAAGTGCCAATGGAAGAGAAAAAAGGTTGTTCCCTTTTGAATGAAAATTCCCTAGGACCGAAGTTTGTAAAATGGCCCGGGTTCTTCTCTCAGATTTTTTCCCCAAGTATTTATGCATATAGAATGTCCAAACCAAGTTCCTGATGTTTGGCTTTGTGTGTGAAATAAAGGCTGCGCAAACAACATGCACTCAACCCCAAAAAACAAATAACTTTTGACCATATGGTATATGCACTGGGTCCTGTTTCGATGCTATACACATGGTCGGTGAGATTATTTTTCAGCTAGCTGCTATGTCAGCCTCCTATAGCCATGCAGTGCCATGCGGCATGCTACTGTAGCTGCTGCTAAAATGTCAACATGCCACATGTACCCACAATCAGTGCATGCGGCATGTTAAGTTAGCTGTTGCTATCCTGTCAACATGCCTTACAAGCATGCAGTGCCATGAGGCATGCTTGCCATCACTTCTGTTGGGTAGCGGAGCCGAGCGCACCCGAAGCTCATATGACATCACACCCCGTGATGCCACATAAACTTCTGTGACCTTTGTCAAAGGAAGTTTAGTTGACTTTGTCAAAGGAAGTTTAGTTGAGAAACTTCCGAGTTACGGAGATTTAAACCTGCAAAGAGTCAGAACAGTCCAGTCAAGTCGCACTTCAGTCAAGTCACAGTTCAGTCAAGCCACAGTGCAGCCAAATAACAGTCATGTCACAGTTCAGTCAAGTCACAATGCAGTCAAGTCACAGTGGCAGGCGCAGCATTTGTGATGCGGATTAATCATGAAAGTCATTTTGCGCGACAGGCGCGGTATTTGGTGATGTTGGATTGTCAGGCGCAGCATTCGGTGAAATTTGGGTAGATAGCAGGAGCGCGAAACGTTGCATTTTTCCCGAAAGCGGCTGCAAAGGGTTCTTTGGACAAAAGCTCTGTCATAAAAGCCTACCCAATGAACTGCAGATGTGAAGACTGTCATCAAAGACTACCCAATGAACTGCAGATGTAAAGGCCGCCGAAAAAGCCAAAAAATCTGCAAAAAAAAAAGACTGCTGGAAAAAATCTAGCGAAAAAAATCCCTCGAATTCAATGCAATTAAAAATTATTTGAAAGCTGTCTTGGGCGTGGCGAGCGCACCTTGTGGATTTGACACCCCTCTCGTCATTTCGTGCTCCTCAGCTCCTCTGGCGCTCAAACGCAAATTTTTTACATGGCTTTGCGACCCTCTCGTCATTTCGCGCTCCTCGGTCGCTCAAAATTATGGTAAAACGCAAATTTTTCACTTCGCCGCGCGACCCTCTCATCATTTCGTGCTTCTCGGTCGCTCAAGACTCTGGTAAAACGCAAATTTTTGACGTCGTATTTTGCAACCCTTTCATCAGTTCGTGCTCGTCGATCGCTCAAAACTGTGGTAAGACGTGAATTTTTCCACCTCGTGCCACCTCGTGAAGTATACATCAAAACCGTGGTAAAATCGACTTTTTCCCACCTCGTGCCACCTCGTGGGATGTACAAAATTGTTCAAAAATGTGGTAAAATGCGAATTTTTCGACATCGTGTTTTCTGTTTGTGTTTTCTGTCTGTGTTTTCTCTCTGTGTGTTTTCTGTCTGTGTTTTCTCTCTGTGTGTTTTCTGTCTGTGTTTTTTTCTCCCGGGGTGTTTTGTGTCTGTGTTTTCTCTCGGTGTTTTCTGTCTGTGTTTTCTCTCTGTGTTTTCTCTTTGTGTTTTCTGTCTGTGTTTTCTGTCTGTGTTTTCTCTTTGTGTTTTCTCTCTGTCTTTTCTCCCTGTGTGTTTTCTCTCTGTGTTTTTTGCGTGTTGTGTTTGAATTATGGTGGGAAGTGCTTCAGCGACTGTAACAACAGGTTGCCCCAATAACTGACCTACTACTTTCATGTCTTGCTCTCCTGTCTTATTCTCGCACTGTCTTCGTTTCATTGCCTTACTCTTACTGTCTTACTTTCGCTGTTTTACTTTCACTGTCTTGCTTTCACCGTCCTACTTTCACTGTCCTACTCTTACTCTTTCAGTGTAAATGGTGTCCAGTGTAAAGGTTGTTTGGTGTCAAGTGTTGTGGTATGAAGTGATGGTTTTCATCAAAGAAGGACATCCAAGACTGCCGAAGTAGAACCTGTGGTATGGAGATGATTTTTGGATTTGGATTTGACTTTTGCTTGAGCAGGTTTTGGCTAGATATGGATTTGACTTTTGTCTCATTTGTGTGAAAAAAAGGAGATGGGCTAGTTTCATGGCCAGAACTCATCCTGGATGCAGCTCATTTCTATATGCTTGCATTTTGTACTGATGAATTTTGCTGGATTCAACTTGGGAAAGTTGGCTCGATGTGCTTTAGCCGTTCTGAAGGCATTATTGCACGATGCACGGGTTTGCTTTTGAGATTACGTTGCTATGACATTCAAGTTTTGATGGAATCAACTTTTGATGGATTCAACTTTTGCTGGATTTCACTTTAATTGCTGGATTCCACTTTGCTGGATTCAAATTCTTCCAGCAAGTACTTTGGGCATATGACTCCTTCATGTGGCTGGAATCAACCATAGATTTTGCTGGATTCGACTTTTGCCCGACTCGACTTTTGCCCGACTCGACTTTTTTGCTGGATGAATTTCGATGACCGCGATCACTTCAGCAGTTCATGGATCAGTCTTTGATGACAGCAATCATTTTCACTAGTTCATTGGGCGGCCTCACTCGAGCTCTATGGTGTAAAAGGTGTCTGGCGTCCTGTGTCTGGTGTCTGTACGAGTGTGTAAAAGGTGCCTGGTTTTTCTGTCTGTGTGTTTTCTGTCTATGTTCCCTGTCTCTGTTTTCTGTCTGCGTTTTCTCTCTGTGTGTTCTGTCTGTGTTTTCTTTCTGTGGGTTTTCTGTCTGTGTTTTTTTTGCGTGTGTTTTCTGTCTGTGTTTTTTCTCCCTGTGTGTTTTGTGTCTGTGTTTTCTCTCTGTGTTTCTTGTCAGGCTTCGCCTTTTACCGCGCTACCAAACTATCATTTTGATGTGGTCAGGGCTTGCTGATCAGCTATGATTTGCAGATATAAATCCTATCAAAGGTTAGTGGTCAGCTAATTCGTAGTTAATTTGATTGCAATATAAATATACGACATGAACACGTTACTTGGGCTTTCGGATATCCGGCGTCCAGTTCAATACAAACTGCGCTCGCAGGTCGGACAAGTAAGGTGTCCGAACCGGCGGGTGCGAGATGACCAGTTCTGGGTTCGGAGCGGGTTCGGAATATGTACGTTCGGAGCGGGTTCGGAGCGTGTTCGGATCATGCTCGAATCGTCCCCCAATGTAAATGACGCTTCATCCGTTTTGAGCAGATTTTCTGCTTATTTTGGCATGTAATATTTCGTGGCAGGCGCAATATTTGGTGATGTTGCAGGGTCAGTCCTGTTGCTCCGCGCATTGGAAATGACGAGGATCAATGATGAAAGTCATTTTGCGTGACAGGCGCAATATTTGGTTGCTCCGCGCATTGTAAATGACGTCTCATATGTGGCAAGGAGCAATCATGAAAGTCATCTTGCGTGACAGGTGCGGTACTTAGATGGGCTGGGGGTTTGCTAAGGGATAGTAAGGGATAGCTGAGATAGCTAACCAGTTGCCATGTTGATGCTATATAGCTGACATGTGGGTAGTAGCCACATGGTATGTCAGTTGCAAACCAGGTTATTGTTTGCTAGAGGTTAGCTATCTTACGAGCTCGGATAATATGTGACAGCTATCTGCAGCTATGTAGAAAGCTTTTTGTCAAGTGGCTAGCTAGTAGATAGCTAAGTGGATAGCTGCTTCCAACATATCTATTTGCATCCTGGGCAAGTACTTAGCTAAGTGGATAGCCACATGGATAGCCACATGGATAGCTAAGTGGATAGCTTCATAGCTAGCTAAGTGGATAGCTTCATGGTTAGCTTAAATAGCTAAGTGGATAGCTATGTGGATAGCTTGGGGAGCATGGCTTGTGAATGGTACAATTTTTGATGTTTCTTCAGTTCATACATTGTTTTTATACTACTTTTCATTGTGCTGCTCAAGATTTCATGTGGTTGCCATGTTACCAGATTCAAAAGACAGAAATATGTTGCAAGTTTTTTTTTGACAGAAAAAGAACATGTACAGCAAGCACCTTTGTGATGTGCAAGAGCAATTGTGAAGATTTTGAACATTGACATTTGTTTGTTTTGTGAATGCAGGTCGTTTTTTTTTAAATTTCCAGCTGACCAAGCATGTGGCTCTGTATGCACAACTGCTGTGAAGAAAGTCTCAAAAAACATGAACATGTTGTGGCATTAAAAAGCAGAAATGTATATATACACATGTTTCATTATCAGGTATATGCATTGTGAATGTGATGCTGGTATACCCTCAGCAAACCATGTATTGAACTCATATATATGGCTCAAAGTGCTTTGCCTTTGTAGCTGTTGCATTCTTGCTTCTACACTTTGTATATTGGTTTTTGAACCATGTTGCCATCCCATGTGAAAGAAAGGGTCCAAAAGGTGTTGGATGATAGCTCTCTTGGTGAGCTTGCCAAATGGAAGGCAATCAGCAAATATTTGCTTGAAGAAAAAATCTTGTATAAGCAATGTATCAAAGCTGACCAGCTTTTGGTCCATCCTCAGAACAGAGGAGGCACAGGGGTGCAAGTGTTCAACTTGCATGCCAAAGGAAAACGCATTTTGGAATGTGGATGTGATACATCTTTGCTGGTGGGGTCCACTTGTGTGGAGATGAATCCTGACCAAGCTAAGAGGGCTGAGCAAGCCAGATTGACTGAGTCAATCTATGCTCAGTATCCAGATTTCATAGCTCCTTGCAGTGGCCATGAAAGATTTTTGACTGTCAGCAGCTCTCATGTCAGTCAATTCTTCAAAGCAATGATTGCTGGATGCAAATCTCCAGAAGAAAGTTTGGTGGATCCAAAAACTGGAAGGATGTCCATTTCTTCCATCAGGGACAGTGACTTCCTGCAAGCCTGCAATGAAGGATGGAGCTGGACAGTCATTCCATTCTATGTGGAAGCATCTTGGTTTGAAATTAAAAACTTTTCATAGAATTTGGAGTTAACTTTTTTTTTAATCCCAGAGGCCCAGCATATTTTGCTTTGTTGACTTCCAAGGAAAGCTTTCCTACCCTGCCAACTATGGTGCAGGGAGCTTTGAATGCCACCAACATTTGTTTTGAGGCTGTTGGAGAAGTTGAACTCCTGAGCACAGTTGCTGCCAGGGCGCAGCATTTGATGGATGCTGGAAAAATGCCTGATTTTGCAAAATTGGCTGAGCTGTCAGCTGCTGGATCTGTTTCAGCATATGCCAATGTGCTTGGAAAGTTTGTTCAATGCTTTGGTGGTGGCTCCCCTTGGGCAGCAATCAAGTACCTGAGTACCTTCTCCATGGTGGACAAGTCTGTCAGCTTGGGAAAAGAGTACTTTCAAGCTGTGACTGAAACAGATTTCTCCAGCACAAACATGTACCCACTGCTGAGATTGGGATTCCTTTGCTGCAATTTGACTGCCCCCAAGGCAAAAATTCAAGATGGTTTTGCCAGGTTGCTGAGCAAGTCTGATGTCATCTCATGCAAAGCCAAAAAAATGGCACCTGCACTGGAAGATTTGGAGAAGAGAATGGCAGCTGCTTGGGGAAAAACTTTGTCCAGCTCTCCCCAAGCAAGTGCTTTCAAAGCCTTTGGAAGATTTCAAGTCAGATCTTTGCTGCACATCCTCAAGAAGGAAAAATCAGGTGGTGAAGGTGTCACCTATGGCTCTTTGGATGAGATCATGGAACTTTTCAACCAAGAGTTGGAGAGCCATCAAGCTCATGTGGTTGCTTCCAGTGCTTCCAGTGCATCTGGTGGCTCTGTGCCACAAGCATTGACCATGGACCAGGCCAAAGATCCAATGTTCTTGGCTTCTTTGAAGTTGAAGCTGGAAGTTGATGAAGTTTGCACTCACAAGAATCATCCTGGGAAGCTCTTCAAGATTTTGAAGGTTGATGGGAATGGTGTGCAAATCAAATACCAAGACCCAGTGACTTCTTATGAGGAAGTGATTGATGTACCTCAAGGAGAGGTTTTGGAGATGATCAAGAATGCCAAGGGCAAAATTCCGCAAATGATGGATCCTGCAAAGCTGGAGGCTGCTTTCCCCAATGTTGCTTGCCATGAGGAACTTGCAAAATGCCAAGCATATATGGTGCTGATGGAGTGCTACAACCAAATGGATTGTGATAGCACACATATCAAAGTGCTGGGTGCTTCCAGGCTGTTTGCCAAACAAGCCTTCAAGAAGGCTGAGTTGGTCTTTGTGCCAATTACCAGCTCTGCTTCTTTGCTTTCCTTCAGCAAGCCCAAGAACTTTGAACAATGCCCCACCATGGTCAGTAGTGAAGGAAAGATCCTTTACATTTTGCCACCCAAAGTCTTCAAGGAGCAGGAGGGCAAGCCTTCTGAGGGTGTGATTGTGCCTTTCTTTCTGACCAAATATGATGAAGAACATGGTAACATGAAACATGAAACCAAAGAGTTTGGTGAATACAAGCTGGCATGCTTAGTGAACAGCAAGGCCATTGCCAAAGGTGAAGAGATTTTGGCCTGTAGCAGGTTGGATGGTTCCCAGCCATCAAAGAAGAGAAAGTTGACTGGTAAGTGAAGCTACATGCTCATAGCTGTGCAGCTTAGGTTGTGTGTTGTCAGCAATTTTGCTTGGAGCATTGCAATGCTGTGTTTTTGAAAGATCTCAATCCCTGCGCAAAAACCAAACAGTGCCAAAAAAGAAGCTGCAGAAAGCAATGGAGTTGCAAAAGCTGATTTTTGATTCAAACAACAATGCAGGTTCAAGGTTATACCAACATGCATGATATGGTTCTTTCAAAAAAGCAGCTATGGGCAGCCTTGCACTTATAAGAGTTTTGGCTCAAATTTCATCTGAAGTAAACTTTGATTTGAAAATCATGGCAGTCACCTTGGAGTGGGCCTGCACAGTGACACTTGAAGGGAGCCCCAAGTCATGGAAGGTTCCTCATCAATTCATAAAGCCTGCAGAGAATTGCCCTTGGTCGCATTGGTTGCAGCTGAGAGCCTCTCACCCAGGCCTTGCAAGTTTGCTCTTCCCAAGTACTTCAGCTCAAGTATATGTTTTCAGACTGGGTTTCATCAGCAAAATGCTTTGTTCCCCAAGGCACAACTTTTGCAACCACAATCATTTTCTTTAGCTCAGGTGCTACAAGGGATGAGGTGAACATCAGCAATTCCAATGAGCTTCAAGCCATCATCATGGAGAGGAATCAGCAACAACTTGCTTCTGATGATGCGCTTTTTGGGGATGCACCTTCAAAGAAAAAAAGGAAAATCACCTTGGATGATGATGACTTGCATGGCTATGTGACTTTGAGCCATCAACCAATTAAGGGGCTTATTGTCAAAAAAGCTGGTAAGTCTAGGGATGATATCCACATTCCTTTGGTGTCTGACCAGCTGAAGTTGCTTTTTGACTTTTTGACCTCTGAGGGGACTGATTGCCTTGCAAGTGGTGGTACAAAGCATAGGAGAAATTATGAGAAAAGTGGCAAATTCAAGGCCAAGGGTTCCAAAGCTGCAGCATCTGATGATGATGCTGATGCACNTTCTGATGATGCGCTTTTTGGGGATGCACCTTCAAAGAAAAAAGGAAAATCACCTTGGATGATGATGACTTGCATGGCTATGTGACTTTGAGCCATCAACCAATTAAGGGGCTTATTGTCAAAAAAGCTGGTAAGTCTAGGGAGGATATCCACATTCCTTTGGTATCTGACCAGCTGAAGTTGCTTTTTGACTTTTTGACCTCTGAGGGGACTGATTGCCTTGCAAGTGGTGGTGCAAAGCATAGGAGAAATTATGAGAAAAGTGGCAAATTCAAGGCCAAGGGTTCCAAAGCTGCAGCATCTGATGATGATGCTGATGCACCCAATGCTGGTGATTCTAATGAAGAGTGAGCTTTGTATACATATAATCTTTTTTGAAGCACCATTGGCACATTGATTGAAAAAGGCAGAGAGCATTTCAACCAAGCTTCCACATTTGCGCACATATGATGCTTTGTTTGCTTTGCTTGCCATGTACCAAGCAGTGTTTGTTGGCTTTCTGCTTTGTAAGCTGTGTATGTTTGATAATTCTTATGGCATTTTGCCTTATACAGCATTCCTTTCAGCATTCAGTGTTGCTTTCTCTTCATGGATGTGCAAAGCATTGCTACTGTGAAACTTTGCTGCAAATGTATTGTTTGTGTGTTTGGCTTGTAGGCTGTATGTTTATCTGTTGCTTTTGCCACCCAGCTCGCACACTTTGCTTTGGAGCCATGCCATTGGAGCCCATGACTCAACAAGAATATCAAGATCTCTATGCCTGCAGTCAAAGGGAGGGTGCTTGGCAAGGGGCTGCTTATGTGTTTTGGAACCACATTGAGAAGCTTGAAAAGCAAGAGGGTGAAGATGCTAAGAATCTTGCTGGAGGTGAGCATAGTGCTGATTCCAAAAGTAAGAATAGGTCCAGGTCCCCCCCAAAAAAAAACTGAATAGCAGCAAGGACAAGACCAGCAAGCAGGATACCTGCCAGTAGCAATTTTGACTGGCAATTCTTGCTTCTTTTGCTGATTTGGTTTTTGTAGTGGTAGCAGCATGGTGGTGCCATACATCACAAATTTGGCATCTTAGCATTGCTTGCTAAAATGCTTGTGCTGAACTGTGTTGCATTGCAGAAGCAGGAAACCATATTTTTTGCACATTTGCATCATGAAACAATTGATGGCTTGAATGCCAATGTGTGCTTAAAGCATTTTTGCTTCAATCACAAATGACAATATGTAAATGTAAAGCATCAATGCTGTTTATAGCAATATAGGAGACATGGGATAGTTTTCAAAGGCCATATAAACTGTACCATTATTCAATATGTATGTATCACTATGCTTGCAACACCTGGCATTTCATTAATCACATAGGGCTACACACTTTCAGCATAGACCTGGCAAAATCATTCTCTGTGGCTTTCAGTATTTTCATGCTGCAATCACACCTATACAACACAATATGTTAAGCTTTACTGCTACAAAAGCAGTTATCAACTGCTACAAATGCAGTTGCTGCTGGCATGGCATTGGCAGCTTCTGTGCGGCTTGAGGGATGGTGCACTATCAACCACTTGGCAGCAATAGTTTACAGGAGATGAATCCTGACCAAGCTAAGAGGGCTGAGCAAGCTCTGAAGTATTATATAGATATTGGTTAGTCAGTGGTATAGTCTCTATGTCTATGGGTACAGGTTGTTGGTATAAAACATATATGGCTTAGTTGCCCTTAAATTTGAAGTTTTTTTTCATGCTGTCAAGGAGACTCAGCCTGCATGATTGTTCACCAAAAGAGCAATATACCTGAACATAGTGGAAACAAGAATCCTGTATATGTGAAGTCTTTGTTGAATGAAGGTTTTCTAATCAATCTTTCTTTAAGATAGCTGGAAGTGTACCAACTGTTCTGCAAGAAGATCTTTTGGACAAGTTTTGCATTCTTGGCTATGTATACTTTATATACCTTTCAGTCATCAATGCTTTTATCAAGCCTAAAGGGTCAGTTGCTGGAGCTATATGCCAAGTAACCCTGCTTCTGCTTCAGGTATCCCAAGCCAACCTGCTTACCCACCACCAGGTTATACACCTACCATGCCCCAAGCTGATACAGATTCACCTATAGTTAAATGTTGAACTGTAATGTTTTGCTACCCTGAAATATATGGTTTTAATGTATAGTCATGTCTGTGAAATGACAAATTGTAATGGTCACATAAGAGAACTGATTGAATGTTGTCCCTATATATTGATCAACACCACTTTAGATATCAGATGTGCACACACACATGGTTTTTTTGAATGATGCATGTGCAAGGCCATGTATAGAATGAAACAGTTTTTTGAAGCTATGTTGACTGTGGTTTTGTGGCATGACTAATTGATGTGGTCATATTGTACTTTTGGCGCACATGTTGGTTTTGGTTTGCAAGAGTTCAGAATGTGCAAAGTTTGAAGCCTTGTGCTCTGGGTTAAATATAAACAATTGTCCCCCTCCAAGCTGGGCCCTGCTCTCAGGTATGTGGTGCTCCAATATACTGATTGGTTTATTCTGGAAATGTGCTGGGGCCATGGTCAATTCTACACACTCTTGGCTGCATTCAGCTGGGAACTCTTGGCAACAGTGAAAAGACCATAAATATCATATATATATTTATTTTGGGGATACCAAGCTTAAATGCTATATAAAAGGAAAATATCAAAAGAACCTGAATTACCAAGCTTGAATGCAATATGTTTTGGTGTTTATATGAAAGTGTTTGATATAAATGGTTTGCTACATTGCATCCCATGGATGCTTCATGGTCTGGGTCACTGCTGAGAATGCGTGGTTTCTCATTACCCCATATAAAAAGACCATTGTTTCCTGAAGCAAAGTTACTGAATTGGTGTTTTGATAAAATGAACCTGCCAGATGGATTGGTGAAAACCCCTGCCTTGAAAAAAGTGTTGGGAGTAAAGGTGAAGCCAAATTTAGGGTTCTCAGCTGTTATGCTATGGAGTTGTGGCAAAAAAAACAAAAAGCTCCTAGTTTTAGGGCTGCTGCCAGGGCTGCCAAGAGCAAAGCTATACCTAATAATGATATTCATGAGCTAGTGAGGCCCCATATGACCTAGCACAAAAGTCATAGAGGCTTTCAAGCCAAGTAAAGGAAGTACAGTATATATATATATACATTCTTTTTTTCTGGATATGCAGATATAGAAACTCATGTGTGGAAGATGTTGGATTGTTTTGGATGAGAAAAAGAAAGGGATTTGTGCACCACATGTATATCTGTGTTGTTTCTCTCATGAGTCAATCTATGCTCAGTATCCAGATTTCTCAAATACAAAAGATTCCTATACATGATTTGTCTGCATCTTTGCGACCAAGGTAGTTTCTATTGGGGCTGTACATATCACTGGGCCTTGGCTGTTAAGCTGATGAAAAGAAGAATGAAAAAGGGATGGGTGAAACAATGGCAAATGGATGTTTTGTAAACTGAATGCCAATGCTTGTTCTAGGTTAACAGCAATTGCCAACTAGGCTTGCTCAAGCAAACTTACTTAATGCTGAATGCTGTCAAATGTAGGTTCAAGCATCCCTTGCTAGCACCTAAAGCTTTGATTGCTACCATTGTTAGCCTCTGGCTGCATGGCTTTCATTACTGGCAACCACTTTCAGATGTTTGGGGAGCATGAATATGTTGTACTGCATTGGAGTGATGGATGGCGTACTTGGTTGCTTGTCTGGTTGTATATAGTTTTCTTTTTTGATTAACTGTTGGGATGGTTTTCCTGAAAAGCAAAAGTATGTTCATGATCCATTACAGTATTACATAAATGTATTAAACCAAGGCTGAAGATGGCACCTGGCCCTGCTGAAAGAGATTTTGTTAATGGAGACCAGGTTGTTCTGAGTTATTGGTTATTTGAAGGTGGTGTATGGTACAGAGTTGTACACTGGACAAGTGGATGGAGGTCTTATATGTCTGATGTTCAACTGAGTGCGCTAGTGAATCCAGTAACTAGAAGGCCTGAGCCCGACTGGACAGCTCTCTCTACTTTGATGAGGCATTTTACTTGATGTATATATGCAATTGTTACTTGACTGCAAACAAAAACTATTGACAGGCTACAGGTGGTTTCAATCTATGGGCGACATAATGTGTATAGTCATGGGTATGGAAAGCTGGTCTAGATGTGAAACAAATTTGTTATTTATGATATTTGACAATCAATATGGTCGACATATGTCAAAAAACTTTGGGATTATTGAATTTGCAAACATAATTTGTCAAAACCATTTGGGGCAAGTGAATTTACATATACAATTCACTGGCCTGATTTGGGGCAAGTGAATTTACATATACAATTCACTGGCCTGATTTGGGGCAAGTGAATTTACATATACAATTCATTGGCCTGATTTGGGGCAAGTGAATTTACATATACAATTCACTGGCCTGATTTGGGACAAGTGAATTTACATGTACAATTGGTTTCCCTTTGGGATAGTCAGATATTAATTTCACTGATTCAAATGTCTGAGGTACAAAAGCAATTGATGGTGGTTGATGATTTTGGCCAAATTGGGCCTTGGCAAGAATAATTCCGCTGGTGAGGAAAAAAAGATGCTGCATTAAGCTTAATTGCTGAAAGTACTACAACACTGTGAAAGCATTTTATTTATAGGTAAAAGCATGTTTGCTTAATGTATGGCTGTTTTGGATTTTGCATATGACTGGCTTCAAATGCCTAGCTTTCACAAGCTGCTTTTCCTGCTTAAGGATATACATGGTTTAAAGTCACAACTAACAAACAAAGTTCATAAAAACACTTTGTATCACAAAGCAATGGTGATGTTTTTAATTACACTCTGATATCTTGCTATAGTTGCAATGGCTGTCGAATTGGATGTGGTTCTGCCTCCTGGTTTGGATGGCTACAAGCCTGAGTGGCATTTGGCTTTGGCTGATCGAATGACAGTGCATGCTGTCAAGCCTGCTCAAGCTCATTGGACACCAGAAGAGTACCCTCTCTCAAAATAAAAAATAAAACAAAGCAAAACATATATGTAATTTGAATTGTTTGTTCTTTTCTTAGCACAGCTTAAATGCTCAGCAATATGCTTTGCTACTGAGGCTTGAAGTGCACAAGTTGTTCTGCAGGCAGATCTTTTGGAAAACTCCTTACACCCATGACTTTGAGCCTACTTGGAAGGCATCCAATGGATGCTGCATGGTTTGGTGCACTGCTGAGAATGCATGGTTTCTCATTACCCCATATAAAAAGACTGTTGCTTCTTGTGAAGCAAAGTTACTGAATTGGGGTTTTGACAAAATGAACCTGCCAGATGGATTGGTGAAAACCCCTGCCTTAAACAACAGTTTTGGCAGTAAAGGTGAAGCCAAATTTAGGGTTCTCAGCTGTTATGCTATGGAGTTGTGGCAGAAGAAACAAAAAGCTCCTAGTTTTAGGGCTGCTGCCAGGGCTGCCAAGAGCAAAGCCATTGCAAGGCCCAAGCAGGTGCCTGAGCCAAAGGACCCTCCTAAGCCTAGACCTAGCACTAAGGTCATAAAGGCTCTTTTGAAGCCAAAAGGATCTGTTGCTGGAGCTATGCCAAGTAACCCTGCTTCTGCTTCAGGTCCAAGCCAACCTGCTTACCCACCACCAAGTTATACACCTACCTGGCCACAAGCTGGTACTTCACCATCTCCACCAGATGCTAGACCAAGGCAGGGGTGGATGATGAAGACCAAGGAACTGATTGTAAGTTACAAGCAATCTGATTGGTGGAAGTTTGAGAGCCTGTGTGCTGAGTAGCTTGCAAATACAAATTTGTTTAAAAAAGTTTCTTTCAGCAGTATGCTTTTAATTCAGGAATGCTTTAGCATTTGTTGCTTTCATATGTAAGAATGACATTTCACTAAGGTACTTTGCAAGGCCACAAAACCTCAAAGGATGGTATGAGAGGGCCTATGCATTGGGCAATGCATACAGAGACAGGGATTGGTGGAGATGTGATCATCTTTGTGATGAGTAACCTGAAAAAAGCCTACCAACATTGATGTTCTGTTTAGATGTTTTGTATGCAATATGCTTTTCCCACCAAGTGTGTTTTGTATGCAATATGCTTTCCAGAACTTCATTACATCATTTTCTTTTACCTAGGTATTTGCAGAACAAGCAGCTCTATGGCACATGTTGGCATCTTATCAAGAAATGATGCTATGCTTAAAAGGTTACAACTTTGGGTTGCAAATATGATTACTGCCTGAGCTCATCATCTACCAAATGACTTTTTTTTGGTTTGAGAAACAGTACATATTCACCAGAGCATGAATTCTGAATATCATCCTGTACCCTTAAGCTTCAGCACATCTCAGGAAATGCGTATTTTATCTATCAACTGGAGATGCCAACTGGATCCTTGACTATTTTGTATTGGAGGTGCCTTGGTTGAGACTGTTGCTACCCACTGTTGATCCAAGAGTTTGGCATGTGATGTTATGTTCTTTGAAAGTGTGAAACTTTGATTTGCAATCCAGGGTTGTTTTGACAAAAACAAATGATTAATGTTTGAAACATTGGAATGCTTCTTGCATTTTTTTCAATTGGCTATAGTGCTGCTATGTCACAAACAATTTCCAATGACCCTGCATGACTCAAGTGTTCATACCAACTATATGCATCTATGCTGTTGCAAAAACAAGATTGCATGCCTTCTAAGGTATATCTTGATCCTGAGCTATGGATGGCAAACCGCGTATAATAGCAAAGAACAGCTGGCATGGCCATGAATGGTTGAAATGTACTAGTTTCAAGAAAAATAACTTCTAAGCAAGGTTTTGTGTTTGGCTTCTATGCTGATTGTTGTTTTTAATGTGATACATCTATTTGGGTTGTGTTTGAATCACTGGTGCATGTTTTGAATGGCTATGCTGATGACAGCTGGATCCTTTTGCAACACAGGCATGCAAAGAAATCTCTGAGGGCATTCAGGTTGATTGAACAAAATCATGTCAGCACTCTAAAAGTCTAAGGCAATTGAAAGTTATCATTTCTTTTTGAATATTGTTAGAATTTGACACCTTAGTCTTTTCTTCTTTATTGGAGCCCTTCAAAAAATGCTACCATGCTGTTTTCACAATGTTTAGGTAGGTATACAGCCATATGTGCTGGATTTGGATGCTCTTGAGTACTATGCACTATTGAGAAAAAACAAGCAATGAAGCTGGCAAACCTGCCTGAGAAAACTGCTGGTTTTGAATGTACTTGAAATGCATGTCATGCAATGTGCATGTATATATCACATAGCTTAATGCATGTATGCTTGCTACATGTATGCATGCTTCACAAGTATGATTGCGACATGCTTCAGCTCAGCAACCTTGCTCTATATCCTTAATAGCATTTTAGCTGTGTCCAAGCAAGCCCTTGCTTTCAACTTCTTGCTTTACTAGTCATGTGGTCCTGCTCTGATGTTGGACAAGAGATTCTGGCTGTAGGGGAATGCTTAGCTAAGAGATCAAAAACTGCTACAAAGAGTAAGTGCCAGAACATGGAAAATGGTATGGTTGACAATGTGGTGACAAAGATTAAAAAGATGCAGCTGTCCATTACAAATGGGCAGGAGCTGTATGACTACATTTCTCAAAGCAAAATGTCTGAAGAGCACAAAGCTAAGCTGGTGCTGTGTGTGGATGAAAAGTTATCCACCCCCACTCAAGAGGAACCAAGGCAAGGCTTTGTGGTGAAGCCACAGCTTTTGGTCAACATTGGCTCTTACATGACAGCTGCTGACTGGAGCCAGCTGGAAGATCCCAGCCTTTCCTGGCTAGCAAAGTCTACAGTTGTCATCAAGAGATTGAAAATGTTGGGGGTGAGATCTCTTCATGAAAGAACTTCTCAGCATTGCTTGGCAGCACTGCTTTCCACATTGAGCAAACTTCCAGACCATAGCATGATTTGGGAAATGCTTTTGTCCTTCAAAGCTACCTTCAAGCAGAGTGAGATTCCACATGCAGCCCCATACTTGCAGACTTTCCCTGCATCACCTCAAGACCTACCAGCTCACATCTTCAATGTAGCATATGTTGGTGATGACCAGCCAATTGAGAACAAGAACATTGATGTGATCAAGCACATTGCTGGGTCCCACATATCTTGTCGCAGCACAAACAAATTGCTCAAGAGCAGTGGTGACAACTCCAAAGGCCAGTCAGCAAAGGGCCAGCCAGCTTCTGCAGCTGAAGTGGCCGCTGGAGAACAACACCAGCAGGCACAATTTGATCCAATGAAAATGTGTGCTACTATGATGCAAGCAATGTGTGCCACCATGGCCAGGCAGGGCCAGTTTGCCAACATGTTCAATACCAATACAGAAGTGAAGATCAGTCCCAAGAAAAAGGAGCCAAAGGCATTGGAAGATGGCACTGCTGCTGCAGGATCATCTGTTCCAGCACTGCCTGCACCATCTTCAGCAGCTGCTTTTGAGCCCAAGAAGAGGACTGCTGCTGAGGCAAACCTGCCTGAAAAGCATGAAAATGATGCTGAAGCTGAAGCTGATGGAAATGAATTTGAGCAAGCTGCTTATTCAGCTTTGGTGGCAAGGGAAGAGAAAAAAAAGCCTGTCCCCAAGGCAAAGGGGAAGGCCACAGGGAAACCCAAGGGAAAGGCTAAAGCTGTGATGAAAAGGCCATCCTCCAAAGCTTTGGAGTTTGAAGTGCCTAAGCCTACAGCTGCAGATTTGGAAAAGAAGGTGAATGTTTATGCCAGCAGGGTTTGGCACCAAGCTAGGCTTTTTGCAAAGAACACCTTGATGTTGGATGATGAGGCTGCCAAAGCTTTTGCCAAGCCTAAGGGCCAAAAAGCCAGGGAGATGTTCAACATGGCAATGGTGCATTACTCTAAGAAGTAATGTCTATATAGCTTTTGTGGGTTCCAGCTTAGGGTACATTGATGCTGGCAGTGGCTGAAATGCTTTTGCCTGCAGCAATGTTTTTCATGTGTGTACTCACATGTTAGGGCAGATCTGCTAGAGATCTTTGGAAAGACTGGAGTTGTTGGAAAACTTTGTTTTGCTGCTGAGCTCTTGTTTTCTTTTCCATCATGTGAGACAAAGAATAGCTTTGAACATGTGCACTTGCATGGGGCAAATGATTTCAAAATGGTATCTCTTGACATCATGCAAGCCTTCCAGTGCAAAGGATTCATCTAGATGAGACAACCTTTGTTTGCTTGGCTCAGATTGTGATTGCTTTGTAATTTTTCTTCAGCAAACAATGGCAGCTTCTTCATCTTCCAAAGATGAGAGGCCTGCAAAGCTTCAAAAGCTTGATGCTTTCAAGAGAAAACTGCCATACATCTCAGCTTCAGCCCTGGCAGCATTTTTGGGTGAAGTCAAAGAATCTGGGCCACCAGAATTGGGGAACAGAAAGCAAATTCAAGAAGCAACTGCACATGCTCTGAAGAGCACTGCATATGGGCCAATGGTCACTCAAGCCCCTGCTAAACTGTCAGATGGAAACACCAGAGATATTTTGTATGTGAACCCTTTGTCTCTACTTGCTGCAGCAGTGGAGCAGGGTGGAAGCTACACCAAATTGATGCTAGGTGCTTTGGAAGAAAAGGGCTGTTCCTTTGAGAAGCCCTTTCATGTGCTGCTTTATGCAGATGAAATTGTTCCAGGCAATGCCTTGGGACATCATGTGAGTCGCAAGGTGTGGTGCTTTTACATGTCAATATTAGAATTTGGCCCTTTGCAGCTCCAAAAAGAGCAAGCTTGGCTTACTGTTATGATTCAAAGGACTTCCATTGTGAATACACTGTCAGCTGGTGTCAGCCAACTTTACAAAATTTTATTGAGAGCAATATTTTTGAATCCTGAATGTCAAGTCAGCAATGGATTGGGACTGAAAATGCAAGACTCTTTGAAGCATATTTTCTTGCAATTTGGTGGTATTCTCCAGGATGGAGGTGCCCACAAAAACACCTGGAGTGTGAAGGGTGATGGTGGCACCAAATTCTGTCCATTATGCTTGAATTTGGTTTCTTCAAGGAGCAACCTTGTATCCCAGGATGGAGAAGCAATTCTGACATCAGATATGCATTTCTCTTCAAATTTGGTGCTGGCAAGCAACTCTTCTATTTGGAAAAGCATTGACACCCTTGCTAAGAAGAAGAATGAGCTTACACAACACAATTTCAAGTTGTGGGAGCAGGCTGCTGGCTACAATTTTGAGCCTCAAGGGCTTTTGTTTGACAAAGAGCTTCGAGAGTATGTCAAACCTGCTGACCATTTCCTACATGACTGGATGCATTGCCTTCTTTGCAATGGCATTGTTGCAACTATCATGAACCTATTGCTCAAGGATTTGGAGGTTGCAAAACTTGATTTTTATGATATGTTTCAGAAGTACCTGCAGTTTTGGAGCCTGCCCAAAAGCATGAATGCTTCTTCTCTTGGAAGCCTTTTCACTGCTAAGAAGAAAAAGGCCAACAAGGATGCCAACACCTTCAAAGCATCTGCTGGTGAGTTTTTGGGTTTGTACCCAATCTTGACATATTTTTTGCAGAAAGTCTTGCTTCCATCAGGCACTTGCCCAAAACAATGTATGGTTTTTGTGGAGTTGAGCAACTTGCTAGATTTGTTGCAAACCATCCCACTGGGCAAGATTACAGCCAAACAAGTTGAAGCTTCTGTGGATGCTCTTTTCAAGGCTTTGGAGGTGGCTGGATGGGTTTGTTTTTTCCATGCCAAGTTTCACTGGCTGGTGCATTTTGCTGGTCACCTGTCAAATCTGCAGTGCCTCCCCAGTTGTTTTACACACGAGAGGAAGCATAAGACAGTGAAGCGCTTTTTACAGACTGTGACCAATACAGCAACCTATGAAAAATCTGTCTTGGGGGAAGTGGTGGCACAGGATTTGTTTGATATCAGGCAAGAAGGTGTCTTTGCTTCCCAATTTGCTTTGCAGAACAAAGGTGCTGCATCCAAGAAATTTACAACTTTTTTGTCACAGCACATGGCTTTTGATATTTGCTATACTTGTGCAACTTTGCTGTTGCACCCCACTGGAAAAGTCTCAAAGACAGACTTTGCCCTCTACAGGGACAGCAATGACATGCTTGGTTGTGGTGAAGTGTGGCTGCATTGTGAAGTGGATGGCAAGCTTTGGACTTTACTTTCTGTGTGGAAGCTCGAGTCTTACAGCAGCAATACATGCTCAGCCATTTGGGCAAAAACTGAAAGCACCATGCTCTTGGATTCCCAACAAATTTTGTGCCCTCTGACATGGCAAAAACATGGCCACCAGAAAATTGTTACTTTGGTTCAAATGCCTTACAGGCCTTGATGTGAATGATTTAGCAAATTTGTTTTTTTGCATGCCAGTTGCCTGCATGCATGGTCAGCACAGGAATTTGCATTTGTTTTGGCAAAAAAGTGCAGCTCTTACTGGTAGGTGGGTGTAGGGTGTGGAATAAGTTTGCATTTGTTCTTTTAAGGATGTTTGAAACAGCAACTGGAAAGATAACAAACTCACCTACAGGTTCATGATAAGCACATTGTGTATCATACTGAAACCCTCAAGTTCACCATTTTTCTTTATGAACCTATGTGATGCAAGCAAAGAAACTTGCATGTTTGCTGGTCTGTCAAGGGCAAAAAAGTAGCCAAAGATCAAGGTGTATATGATTAAAGTGTTTTTCAATTCTTGGGGATTCCAATACTTATCATCATTCTTCTGTTTTCTACAAAAGAACAATCAGGTCAGCAACTACATGTTCCAGGCCAAAGAAACACTTAAGTATAGTGATTTCAATTGTGTTTATAGGGTGCACTGTCTGCTAAATGTTGATGGTGTGCAAAAAAATCATATTCACAGAATCATGCAAAAGGAACAAATCTCAATTTTTAATTTGTATTTTTCAACCATGGGTGACATGTTTCTGACATAGCTATCCACTTAGCTATCCACTTAGCTATCCATTATCCATTTAGCTATCCACTTAACAAAAAGGTTATCCACTTAGCTATACTGATAGCTAACCACAGCTACACCATGGCTAAGTGGTTAACATGTGGGCTGATGTTAACCACTTAGCTATCCATTTCGTATACGAATAGCTTCAAGCTAAACATTTAGCTAAGTGCCATGTATCTTCTGCTATCTTCTAGCAAAGCAGCAGCTCATCTAAGCACCGGATTGGGAGGCTTGGTCCGAGGTGTTTCGTTGCATCAGGACCACCTTCCTTCTTCTGGAGACCGTGACACCAGAGAGGTTGGATGGGTATGCTGAGCACATCCGATCTTTGAGTGCTCGATTTGGACCGACATGTTGGGACATCATCTACTTGGGTGACGTTCACATGAGGTCAGAACACTTCGAGCGTATCAGAAGGAAGCTCACGCAGAATCCTAACCATGGCTTCACGGTGGCAAGTCCGTGGAATGCAGTCTACGCCCAATCCGTGCTGGAGGATAGCTTTTGGTCCAAGGAGGTCATCACCCCAGCCACCCTGAGGCTTGCCAAGGGGAGCTCGTTGCCCTCTCCGGTGAGCACAGGGGTTACTGGTGGGGTTTCAAAGAAGCGGAAGAAGGTCAGGCACAATGGGACTTCGTGGACTCACAACAAGCGTGGATCGGAGATTTGTGAGAAGTGGAACCAAGGCCGTTGTGGGGTCCCAAAACCGCAGTCGAAGTGCGCAGCGGGTCGTTCCCACCAGTGCTCTTCCTGCTTGGGGCCTCATATGGCCAAGGACTGCAAATCCAAGAAGTGACCCAAGGGGTCACCAGGCGCCTTAGCACCCAAGGAGCCTGGTGGAGACGCATCGGGTGCAACAGCTGACACTGAACCTACGAAAGCTGACAAGGAAAAGAAAAAGAGAGGGGCCGAAAGGCCACCAGAGCCCATCGAGCCACCAAAGAAGAAAGCGAAGGGGGACCACAAAGGGGATGCTGCAGTGCATGCCCAAGAACCTCATGGGGCAGGGTCTGCATCATCGGCACCTTCTAGTGGTTCCAAGAGGAGCAAGCCTAAGGAGGCTGGCCAGCTGTATGGCGAGTGGACTCACAAGCCATCACAGATGGGCAATCGTCCGAGGTGCTTACATCTGTTCTCAGGTCCAGAACGCGAGGGTGACTTAGCCCAGCAGCTTGTGGGAAAAGGCTGGGCCGTATGCTCGGTGGATCTGGAACAGCCAACGTCCACAAATCTTTTGGACCAAGGGACCAGACAGCTCATCATTGCCGACGTGGACAACGAGATGTTTGACCACATCCACCTGGGAACGCCATGTGAGACGTTTTCTCCCCTCCGCGAGAATCCCCCTGGTCCTAAACCATTGCGTAGTGCATCGCAGGTTGAAGGACTGAAGGAGGGTTTGAACCAAAAGGAGGTCAAGCAGTTGAAAGAAGGAAACGAGCACGTTGCGTTCTCAGGGGATGTGATGGCTACAGCGCATCAGGCAGATGTGTCTTTCGCCCTCGAGAATCCAGAACCGCTCAAGGAGGTCTCCATGTTCAACATGCCGAAGATCAAGGTGATCACGGCCCTGGATGGTGTATCCCATGTGGACTTTGACCAGTGCAGATTTGGAGCAGAGACCCAGAAGCCTACTCGGTTTCTCTGCTACAAGGTCAAGCACGAGTCAGTAGCGAACCACAGGTGTAACCATCCCAAGAAGGAATGGAAAGGAAATGACGGGAAGGTCTACAAGGCTTCACATGAGAGGCTTGTGGGCCGGAAGAGAATTAGAGATGGCAAAGAAGAGTACGCATCAAAGGCGTTGGGCAACTACCCGTCTAGACTCTGTCAGGGGCCTCCCTGGTGAAGATCTTCCCTGACCCTCCTACAAGGGCCCTGGGGGGGTGCCCAAGGTCCGCGATGAGGAAGACGAAGAAGCACTTGGAGGGATGAGGAACCCGAGAAAGTCAGTCGAACGTCTTCCGAAAGCGCTGGAGCTAGGCACCATCATAAGGGACCTGTTTGAGACGGGGTTGGCTAAGTATGAAGACTTAAAAGAAACTGCCAGAGCGATATTTGAGGGAAGCAAGCCAATACCAGAGTTTGACGACAGGATCATCTCGAGGTTGAAGGCGGCCACCCTTAAAGTGTTGTCGTTCGAGGGCCTTCCAGAAAAGTCTTCGCTAGCCAACTCGCCGCTGGATGCCGCACTGCTATGGGGCTGGGCAGAGTTCTCTGAAGACCCGGATGGCAAGACGCTTGCTAGTTGGATCCAAAAGGGTGCCCCCTTAGGATTCGACGAAGCAGTGGATTGCAACGGGGTCTTCCCGAAAGTCACCGGCCTCAGCCCCATTGACGCTCCCACAGATGCAGAACTAGCAAGGCCACTGGATGGTTGGGCAAATTGGCCATCAGCAGATGAAGAGAAGGATGACCTCCATCGCCTAGTCAGAGAGGCCGAGGCCAAAGGGTTTTGTCGAGTGGTGACCCGAGTCCGGGAGGCCAAGAAGACCCTAGGCCAGGACCCGATCCTCAACAGGTGTGGTGGTCAAGTACTCGGGATCTGGAAGCGAAATCAAGAAGAAGAGCAGAATAATATGGGACATGCGTGAGAGCGGGGTCAATGACAAATGTGACCCTGCTGAGCGCATTGTCTTGCCGAGGCTCATGGACGTTGTCTCCGAAACGTTGAAAAAGCAGAAGCACAATCAGCTCCCCACGTTTGCAGCCATCGACATCCAGGATGCGTTTCATAACGTGCCATCGGGGGCCGATAAGAAGTACACGGCTGCAAAAGTAGCCATGGAGAGTGGTGAGGAGGCCTTCATCATCTACGACGTCTTGGTGTTCGGCAGCAAGAGCTCCCCCACCATCTGGGGACGGTTCGCGGCCTACCTTGGGAGGATTCTGTGCTCGGTCCTTCCGGAGATGGGTGTGCAAATCTACGTGGACGATCCCATTTTCATCTTGCCCAACGACAAAGAGCAGGCCGTGCATCTACTCACCCTTACATTGCTCATCCTCAAGGTCTTCGGCTTTCCTGTGAAGCTGGAGAAAGCGGACGCTGGCAATAAGGTGAGGTGGATAGGAGCCACTCTTGAGTCAGGGCTAGATGATTCCTCGGGACCGTTCGTGGAGGTCACGATACCCCAGGAGAAGGTGGAGAAGCTTTTGTCGGAGAGCAGAAACTTCCTGAAGGCACCTGTGGTCGGAGTTCGGCAACTCCGTTCCTACGCTGGCTCTATGGCCTTCGTGGCAGGGCTTGTGCCGGTTCTCCGTCCGTTTCTTTCGCCCTTGTGGGCAGCTCTTTCCAAAGGTGCCGCTAATGACGGTAACCCGGGACGAACTGGCAACGCCGGTCAGTCTAGGGTTGCCGGAAAGCTCGTGCATACCAAAAGGATTGCAGCCAGCTTACATTGGGTGATAGCGCTACTACAAGGAGAACACGGCAAGCTCAAACGAAGGTTCGATGCTCTGAGAAAAGATGAAGGATGGGAAATCGTCACAGATGCCTGTCCGTGGGGAATAGGTGGAATCCTCTACAAGGACTCGATTCCACAGAGATGGTTTTCGGCAGCGAAGAAAGGTGACTCTGGATTCAACACGGCTTGGGAAGCCCTAGCCCTTCTTACAGCTCTGCGGCTGTGGCTCCCCAGACTTCCGAAGATGCTTTCAGTGAGAGTGAAGAGTGACAACGTGGGGGCACTCAGGATGCTCTTGAGCCTCACGTCCTCTTCGGAACCGCTGGGCGTCATTGTGAGAGAGGTTGCCTTGGACATTGCCGGGGACAATTACCAGATTTCAGAGCTGGTGCATGTGGCTGGCATCACGAATGTGGCGGCGGACGCACTGAGTAGACTGTGGGCTCCGCAACCTGAACCCCTCCCGAATCTGGGAGAAGCTGTACAGGACGTCACGCCAGACTTTGGCCCGGACTTTTGGAAGGTATGAAAAGTGAAAACCGTGCGAAGGCTGGGATAGGGTCTGAGTGTGGTCCACAGTTTCTCACAAACACAAAGTAAGTCAGGGTCCGCAGCTTAGCCATGCCAAAGCTCAAGAGCATCCTCGGCAAAAGACCAAGGTATGCAAGTTATAATGTGTCGGGACCCGAGACTGCTGTTCCCCCCCGGGGAAATGTAGTTTTATCTGAGGGGTTTGCTATGGGAGGTCAGGCTGAGGAGAGGCAGCCTTCTGGGCCAACCTACTCCGGGCCGAGGCCGTACACGAGGGGCTCCTTGGGGGAAGCTAGGCGGTTGAGGCTCTAGTGACCGAAGCCGATGCCCCGTCCTCTAGGTCATCCCTGAAGTCCCAACTGAAGACGTGGGATCAGGTAGCCCGTGACGCTGGCTTTCAAGAACCCTTTCGTCTAACACCGAACCTAGTTTTTACGGTGGTAGGTGTTCTTAAACAAGCGGGCTACAGGTCTGCAGTTAATTACCTAGAGGCGGCCAAACGAGTTCACATAGAGTCTGGCCTTCCATTCTCAATTCAACTCAAGCATGCTTGCAGGACGGCCTCGAGAAGCGCAAAACGTGATCTGGGGTCCTCCAAGCAAGCAGAGGCGCTCAGCCTGTTCGCAATGGCCTCCTTCGAAGGTAACGGCCCACCTATCAAGGGAGGCCCGGCAAATCCCGGCCAAGCCTGTCTCATCTCAGCGTGGTGGCTACTTCGAGAAATTGAAGCCAGCCATGCCAAGGTGAGTCATGTGCTAGTCAACAGGGATAGCCACGTAGTTTCTTTGAAACTCCCCAACTCCAAGACGGATTTCATGGCATTGGGTACATCTAGATCACACAGTTGTTGCTGTCAACTAGGAGCTTCAAAGATGTGCCCCTACCATGCCCTCTTGAGGCAAGTAGATTACGCCAAGAACCTTGGAGGAAATTTTGAAGGGTGGCTTTTTCCCACCCAAGAGGGAGACAAAGCAACAAAACGAGGATGGTGCCGAACCTTCACAGCCATTGCTTTAAAGCAAGGCTTGGAGACCGAGTGGAACAACGGAGCTCCAAAGTACACAGGTCACACAGCTAGGGCCTCAGGTGCAGTCCATCTAGCCTTGGCAAAGGTGGACCTCTGGAGGATCCAGCTGTTTGGTAGGTGGACATCCTCAGCATTTTTACGTTATGTTAGGTCAGCACCTCAAGCCTCCTTGCATGAGTTAGCCCTGGAAACAGTCAAGGTGCCGCAATCCCTTCCGTCAAGTGCCCCTGCTATGGTCCCGGAAAGAGCGGATTCTTCCATTCTACCGGTATCAGAAGAAATGTTAGAGGAAGCAGCACCAGCTCCAGAGGCATCAGATGTAGCAAAGGAATTTGTTACGAACAACTCATCAAGGGGCAAAGTACACCGGGTCCTTGCCCACTCCGAAGATCTTCACCCAAGACATTGGAGATCAAAATGCGGGTGGTACTTTGGAAGAGGCATGACTTCGTATGACCTACATGACTTCCAACCACACGGCCAGGTTTGCAAGATCTGTTTCGCCACTCCAACTCCTCGGGGCGAAGATGATGATTCATCATCTAGCACGTCTTCAGATACCTCCAGCGACGCTGACAACTAGCACGCGAGGCAGGTGGGAGACAGTTTGCACTAGTTGGTCAAATGAGGATAGGTGGCAGAGAGTGTACTGTTGTTCCAGTGTCTCCTGGCTCAGCATAGCTTTGCCACCAGTCACTCTTGCGACCAACTAAGGGCAAACGTGTTTTAAAAATGAGAGAGTTGAAGGGTGGGTGGTGGTTAACGGAGCGACTGGCATTGTTGAAAAACTCTTTCCGACAGCTCTAATATCAGAAGACACGAAAAGTCTAAAAGATGTACAGAAGCAAAAACCACTGTTTAGTGAAATTAGTTCTTATTAGTGATATTTGATTTAATAAAAAC
>DF240823.1:8348-27022 GCA_000507305.1 Breviolum minutum Mf 1.05b.01
CGCACCAGCGGGGGCATAGTTGAGCCCAAGCGATTTTTCAATACGTGCAAAAGCTTCTTTTGAAACTGTCCCGTGTCGATTCTTCAGATGTTGGACAGCACTTCGCAAGGAGTTGTCACTTTGGAACTGAAGCTTGTTGACATCAAGTTGACAATGGGATTGAAGATAGTTGGTGGAATCCGTTTGCCAAAGAGATAAAGAATGTAGAGTAGCATTCTTACAAAAGAAACAAGGGAACAGTCCAGAAGCTCCCTTACTGGCCCAGCAGTTTTTCACTGCCTGCTCATCTCCAATCAGAAGCCCAATGATGCCAAAAAGTAGATGAGATCCCAACCGCTCATTATGGATCATCACCCCCAAGCCAATGTTGTAAGGCACACGGAAGAACAATTCACCCATCACCCGGAAGACTTGGCTCCAGCCTGATTTTATCTTCTTGACCAAATTAGAGCGTATGGTACACAATACAAACCAGAGGTCTTCACATCCCAAGGCGCTGTCAAATTCACAAAATGAGTAATATAGCGTTACCAACTTCCTCTCGTTACGCGGTTTGATGATGTTGCCAGGAAGTATTTCATCAGAATAGATACACAGCTTCCACTTGTGACACTGATCGTTTTGGTGCTGTAATAACTTCCCAAAGAAAAAATCTGCAAATGAAGGGACAACCTCAATGAGATGGTTGATGAGAAGTATAGGTTGCACGCAGGGGAACTGTTTCAAGGTTCCATCGTCCATCTCAAGTTGAACAGTGGTGAACAACTCTGCTGGTAGGGCTTCATCCCGTGCTCGCTTGATGCTACTCCTGCTGGTACCTTTAGGTAAACCATTTTCTTTGATCGATTTCAAAATAGCAGCAAGACCAGATTGAGATACGTAGGATCTGTGATGCGATGAAGTCAATACATCTTTTGATGACCCTGACATTCCGGAAGGTCAGATTACATGGCACGAGCTTCTTAGCCCTGTGGGGCGAGCCAATGGAACAACAAAGCAATAAGGCCCTGCCACTTGTTTTTACAAACAGGTTTCCAACATAACATAACATGTACCAATGTTTTGTGAAACTATTTTACAGCATAGTTTGTTCAACTCCTGGACCAAAACCTGGATGTATTTGAATTTGGCTTGGCTAGTTCAACACATGAAGTGGAACACTTTGTCACACTCTCCTTGGAGCAAAATGTTGCAACATACATCTGAAAAATCATGACCCAATCAAACAAGCATCCATCTTTACATATCCAGATTTTATCTCGATCAAATGGCAGGGCCAACGGCTCGCCGGCAGGGCCACTGGCTCACCTGAGTTTACCTGTCCCACCACGCCTCTTGTGAAGAGGCACTGAGAAAGGTCTGGCCTTGGGGTGGTAAGAGTGGAACGCATCGGCTCATATTATCTCTATATCAGGGTATAGTTGTGAGCTTTGCAAACTGGCTGGAAAACTGAATGCACAGTGCAAGCTATTTTTGTATCTCCAACTTCAGTCAGACCAAGAAGTATCAATGCTCCAAGGGTATGAGCTTCCAACAGCACTGTACCACTGACTCTTGTCTAGTCACGGTGTGGTATACCCCCAAACAAGTGATTTGTTTCAAAATCACTTCCCCAAGAAAAGGGAGGCAAGTACATAGCCACAACCTAAGGAACAAACAAAAGAACCAAGGACAGAAAATCGAAGTATATATATTTTTTTTATTTACAGTATACATGTTGTTCAAAACAGAAAACATATATACTTGGGACACATGCTCAGATAGGTGGATCTCAACTGTTCCGTGGCTTTGCATTTGCAATCCTACTCAACATCTTGGTTCCATAGATGATCCTAACGTCGCTTCTTGAGCTCTGGAAGAGTCATCTTGGACAACGCCATCTGGCACTCAGCTGACTCACGCCAGGCAGCTTCAAAGGATTTCTTGTCCCCCTGAAAAGCTTGCTTGAAGGCATCTTTAGCTGCACCATAGCTACTCTTGCCAAAACGAACACCATCTGTTGGTGGTGCTGGTGGTTCTTGAGGAGGCACACTCGCCGCTTTGGCTTTGGCCTTCGGTGAGGCTTTGGCTTTGCACTTGGCCTTGGCCTTGCTCTTGGCCTCGGCCTTGCTCTTGGCCTCGGCCTTGCTCTTGGCCTTGGCTTTGGGTTCAGCAGTGACCAAAGGCTTTTCAGCCTTAGCTTCCTCCTTCAACTTTTGTCTTTGAGTTGTTGCTTTGGCAACAGTCTCAACCTGGTTCTCTGGTGTCATATCAGGCAAAGTGGTTTCGGTGTGATAGGACACTCCACCTTCTGCACTTCAGCAGGCACAAGCGCTTCACTACTGCCACCAGCTTCAGCAGCCTCACTGCTTTCAACAGGAAGAGGTGCTGGTGCAATTGCTTTGGGAGTACGGGTTTGTGGCTTCATGAACTGCAAACCTGGCACTTGTGCAGCTTGCTGTTGCACTTGTCCAGCTTGCTGTTGTTGTGCCTGGCAATTGCCAGTCATCATCATCATCCACATTTGCATCATTTGCATCTGCTGCTGCATTGCAGCATTGTCTTGTGGCATTCCCATCATTGGCAAGCCTGGCTGTGGTGCTGGTGCAACCACCGCAAGTTGAGAACCACCCTTGTTCTTGGAAAGGAGTTTGTTGTTTGACCTACATGAGATCAAAGCAGCTTGACCTGCAACTTCAGGCTGGGACACATCCAATGCCTGCGGCCGATCTTCTTGGTCGTATGCTTCATCAAAGAGCCACTTGGGAAGTTCATTGGGACAATGGGGGTACTTGGTCAAGTGCTCCCTGATACGTGGAGCCCCTTTGCAAGTTTGCTTCACAATCCGCTTGAGTTCGTTGAAGCTCAAACTCAAGCTGTCAGGATCTTGATTGCATTGCAATCCAGCCTTCAAAGCAATGGAAAAGATATGTCGCAGTGCCAACTCACTTGCAGTATGAATGCCAAGTCGTCTCAATCTGCAAGCCATCTGCTCCATCTTACGAGCTCCTGAAATGGCAGGATCTGCCATGACCTTCTTATCATTGGAACTCAAATATCTGGAAAAATCTGAGATCTCCTGCAGGGCTCGACGATGGTGTGCTGGAGTTGTGGATTGCAGCACCGCTGAGTTGACCGACATGGCCAGCCCACGCTGCTGCTCTTCTGTCCATGGGCCAGCCTTGATGGTTTCCACCAATAGCAACGCCTCATCCGGACCGATCTGAGTAGAGCCCAACTTGCTCTGCCACACAGCAGCCTGTTGATGCAATGCCTCACCTCCTAGCAAAGATCCTTGGCTTTCAAGGTAAGCCTGCACCCTTCGAAGCTCGGCAGCTGCTTGTTGTGCAGCTGTTGCCATTGTCACAGGTCGTCAAAAACAAAATCTCAAGCTGAACAGCTTCAGAAAATCCAAAAAAGAATGGTGAGAAGTGAACGNCGCTGCTGCTCTTCTGTCCATGGGCCAGCCTTGATGGTTTCCACCAATAGCAACACCTCATCTGGACCGATCTGAGTAGAGCCCAACTTGCTCTGCCACACAGCAGCCTGTTGCTGCAATGCCTCACCTCCTAGCAAAGACCCTTGGCTTTCAAGGTAAGCCTGCACCCTTCGAAGCTCGGCAGCTGCTTGTTGTGCAGCTGTTGCCATTGTCACAGGTTGTCAAAAACAAAATCTCAAGCTGAACAGCTTCAGAAAATCCAAAAAAGAATGGTGAGAAGTGAATGGTTTCTTTTCTGACTTCATTCAACAGCTCCAGAAATTCCATCAAAGGATAGTGAACAGTGAATGGTTTCTTTGCTGGCTTCATTCACTCCAGTGATGCAACTCTAAGTCAGTGACATCTTTCTATTTGACATGTCATTCAGAGCGTGGATCGCTGTATACAATGAAGTTTAACATATGATTTTGAGTGACACTGACAATCAGCAGTACATGGCAGTAAACAGTTTCTTCAACTACATCTGGTCACTGCTCAACAAACACACGCTCTTTTGATTTTGATCTTCCGATGGTGTGGTACAAGTCTGCTGATCCATTCTCAGCTGCTTAAAGGATCCAAAACTCAGCAAAATTCTACGAGCTTCTTAGCCCTGTAGGCGAGCATGATGCCCTGCTTCTGCTTTGTTCAAGTTCAATCGTCTAAGTCTAAGTCCTCAGCTTGAACTGGCTCTGACTCCGCTGCCGAATCATCGCTCTCTTCATCTGAGCTGCCTGCAAGAAGTGGTTCCATATCCAGGAACGGAACAGCCTCCAATCCATTCGCTGTCACATACTCCTCCTCAACAGGCTCGAAAAGAGCACAAGTGCTTCTTGCCAACACGTTGATGGACATAGGACATGGGGTTCCACAACGTGCATGGTATTCCACCCTCCTGACCAATGCCAGAGAGCAGAGTGAAGCCCTGGCGGATGCTGATCTTTCCCTTCATGGCCAGCACCTTGTGAAGCATCTTCTCCACCTCAGCTGTACTCCAAACCCTCTGGGCAGAAAGTTTGCCAACGTACATCGTCTTACCTCCCAGACTGTCAATCTGGAGCACGATGGTGCTTTCAATGGACGACAATTTGATCACCCCAACCATCACTGAAGCACGTGACAATCTGATGATGCATCTTTGACCAGACCTCTTGTGACCAAACATGAGGTAGGTCATGTGGCATCCATCGAATGGGGGGGGTACAGTGGCGAGGTAGTCCCACTTGCACAACCCTCCATTACCTCCACAAATGTAGATAAATGGATGGTTGTTGTGCACCAAATCAAACACCAACCTGTGACACTGTGCTTTGGGAAGCTCGCTCCAGTAGCGGGGATGACACTTGGTGAAGTCGTAATCTGGGACATTGGGAATCCTAGCCAATTCGTAAAGGTAGCCTTGACATCCACCATCCTCCACCGCCACAAACATCCCAGCCAAGTTGGCTCTAACCTTCAAAACCGAGTTCTTGGTGGTTGAAGGCATGTCGAATGGATAGTTGCCCTCCATGTCTATACTGGATCTACACGTGTCACTTCACAACAGTTTCGATATGTTCGATGCTCGCACAGCTGCTATCATGTTTACAATGCAAGAGTTTACAAATGATCAGGGTGTCAAACAATCCAACAATGCATCCATCACAACATATCAATAATTTGTCATGTGTGTCAAGGGAGGCTGGAAGAACTTGAACTTTGTAGTCATAAGGGAGAAGGTCTTTTTTAGTCATAAGGGAGAACTTCAAACAAAGGTTCATCAATGAGATGCACAATCTATAACTGGATCTTAACGTACCAGATGAGTCCCCATAAAACATCAAGCGCAGGGCCATTGGCTCGCCAGGCAGGGCCTATACATAAACTGGCTCGCCTATGAACATTATGGTGATGAAGAACCATAGAAGTGAAACACTGTTTCGCAGGAGGATCCACTGGCAGGGGATGGTCGAACTAAGACTCACCATATAAAAACAACTACCAAGTTGTAGACATTTGGGGGACCGACTATCCTGACCTATATCAGTTGAACGTGGTGATGAACAGGCCAACCCTAACATGAGTCACCTTCAGTCTTGGGGTTCCATCCGCACCATGTCCTAGTCGACACCCAATCCCAAAATCCACAACTCAGCTGAATGTTTTTGCGATGACAGCATGTATGTCAGAATCTGTGGGCGACAACACCCTCGCCGCAGCCGCCAAATCTACAAGCAGTCATCCCTAAATGGTGGATTTCAACTAGATTCCTTCAACCTAATGTATATTTTCACATGTGGAACCTATCTTCAAAACAGTTGTCATTTGAAAAAATGACAAAATGGCAAAACGTGATGTTTTTCTCCTTCGAGAAAAGATCATTTAAGGGAATCAAGGGGTTTTCTCTAAAGAGAAAAGATTTTATGTACATTTCCAATGGTTTTCTCTAAAGAGAAAAGATTTGCATTACAATGTGTGGTTTTTTCTCTAAAGAGAAAAGAAATGTATTGTAATCTATATAAGTTCCTCTAAAGAGAAAAAATGTATATGTTGTGATTTCAATTCGTTTCTCTAATGATGAAACATTATTTCAAATATTCTACACTATTTTCTTCAAAAAAACGAATTCACATGATAAAGGTTTCTTTCATACACATCCCTTACTAACAATAACACTATGACCTTACACCAGTCAATACAAGTGTTTCAGCCTAATCACTGAAAATCCAAATGGAAATGCACTAGAGTAAATATCGTTTTTTTTCTCCACCATGACTGTACGCACATGACTGCCAAACTTATTCCAGGTCTGCCAGAATTTGCCAGGGGCATCGGCCCATCATGATGAAAGTTGAAGTTGTTTGTATGTGCAACATTCTTTCCTCAGTTCAAACAATTGTATTATGAAATCATTTGAAATAACATTATCATGTTAGGTCCATTTCCCTGGCCAGAACTTGCACTAGCACGACGATTAAACAGAGCAAAAACATCAACTTGTTGGCAACGGCAATCAACCAAAACTGAATATAGACTATTGCTTTGGGAAAGGGACCTTTTTGGTAGTTGGGACACATACCCTGCATCATTTAAGTTGCCTTCATTGCCAATGCCACATGTTGATGTCACTCCAGCGCTTGGACAATGCGTGGGCTTACATTCCAGGCTTCGAACTGAAGGATACTATGCACAAGTTTGTTCTGAACATGCCTGGTTGTGCAAGTACATCATCCTTTCCGATCTAGTTGTGGAGGCATATCCATTAGGATCTTTCAAGAAGTGATGAAACTAAGGGATGTGTTGAGCCTTTTGAGTTAGTCTGGATTTGGTAAAACACTTGACTTGAGAAAGTAATGATACGTTTGATGGAAACTTCTGGCAGCATGCCTTCCTTCCCATGAAGATTTGCCTTCCTTCACGAATGCGTGGCATCCAATCTTTTCACTCCTACAAGTTTAGGTATGCACACATGGGTTCCCTGCTCTTTGGGTTCATCCCCATCATGCTTGACTTCAATCTTCAAAGTTGTTGGCACTAGCGTCAATTTCCCTTTGGCAAAGGGTGTGGAAGCAACAACGCTACGTTGGGGCTTCACAAAGACTTTCAAACCATCGTATGCTTTCTGATGCTTCTTTTCCATATCTAGAAGCTTTTGAAAGATGGCAGCCTTGGCCAAGTGGACCTTCACCTCTAAATGATCAGAAGCCTTGAACTCTGCCCAACCAGTGACCTCTTCTGGGGAAACAGGGGTTTTGGACAAAGGTTTCCATTCCTTTTTTTTCAAGGAAAGAAGCGACAGATACCTGGGCATACCCTGTGATTGGTCCCTCTTCTACATGAAGTTTCACATGGTCATTTTGGAATTCGACAATCTGAGCAATCACTTTATCGCCACGACGTATCACAAACTGCTTCTCATGGAACCTACTCTCTTTGAGGATACTCGACTTCGATGCCAATGTACCACTTGAATCATATTCACGGTGCCTTACCTCTGAACTGATTGAGAACAACCATTAGCTAAGAAATTGCTTGGCTATTTTCTTTTTAAATGACCCCAACACAAAATCCAAAATCATACTGCCAATAGTTAAAGTTGAAGCGACACAGTTGATCCACCAGCTTTAGACCCAGATGATGCAGCAGACTTCGGGGCAGGCTTCTTTCCATCCCACTTGGTTGAGATCACCTTCCCACACTTCTCCTTCACACCTTCACACAACACACAGGCAGCACCCTTAAAGGAGTCTGCCCTCAAAATCATCTCCTTGTGTTGTTTCCGCAAGGCCAGCATGATGAGCTCACTCTCGAAGTTGGAAAGCAAAATGCCAAGTCCATCTTCATCACTAGGGTCAGCTGAAGTGACCAACTTTTTGACCTCCAACATTAAGGCGTTGGCTGCCTCAACTTTGGTCTTGTACTCCTTCCCAAAACTGCGTTTGACATCGGAAGGGCTGAGGATCTTTTCTGGCCCCGTGTATGCCAACCGCAGCATGGCATGCCTGAATGCCAAAAATGGGTCTGCCGTGCTCGGCTTCATGTCCTGGGACAATGCATCATATAGATCCGGACCTAGCTGCCGTGCTGATCCCGCACAAGACTTGATGCTCGACAATGTCTCATCCAATGTGTCTCCAGCTCCAAACTTCAGCACAAATCGATACATGCTGGGCATAGATGGAGAGCAAACAGGCTTGGACTTCAGCAAGTCATTCTTCACGGATTGCCACTCAAGGTCTTTGCCACTCTTCCTTTACATCATTGGTATACTATATAGGTTCAAGAAACATAGCACTTGGTGGTTTCAATCTTGAAAAAAAATCACCACAAAGAGAAAATTTATATACTTAATCCAAAATAAGTTTCTTTGCTGCGTTGATCACATTGCACATTCTCTTCAGAATTTGCAGTTCGTGCTCACCCCGGGCCACTTGGCCTGATGAGTTCAGGCCAGATTGCACTAAGTGCAAAAATCCAGGAAATTCCTGGCCAACCACTCTTGAGATTACCTTCCACTCCACACCTTGCATCACAGCTGCCTCAAAAGCAGCATCTTTCTGACCAATGACCTGAGCACTGAGTAGACCATTGATGCACATGTCTTCCCGATCATGTTTGACCTGAGCTGCTATACAGCGAAGTCCAGCATTGGTATGTGAAGCACTCAATGAAGCAAAAAGTAGATTGTGGGCTGGAATCTCTGGCAAAAGTCCTTGGGAGTCTTTTGCGACCTTTCTGTTGAAAGCCACAACTTCCAAATCATTGTTGGGATCCACTTCAAGTGCCACGGCATTGATCTGGGTGGAATCATAGCCTATCTCAAAGATGGAATCAATGAGGTCATGACAATCTCTCCCTGACAGTCCATAGCCGTCCCGATTCATCGGGTGGACGCCAATCAGTCGAGGCTCGATCCTTTGAGTCCTCAGTAAACCCACTTGGCGTAGCAGGCCAAACACACGATTCACACCAGCAAGTATAGGACCATCGCTTGCTTGGCAAATGGCCTCAGCCACCTTCAACTTGGTGGCAGCTTCCATGGCTGCTCGACTATCTTCACTTGAATTGAAAATTTGATCCAAATTTGACACCGGGCCAGATCTTAATTTAGGCCCTGGTGGCGAGCTCGAAAGCCCTGCTTTGTTCAATGTTGATGCCTAAATCCTTGTTCCCCTAAACCCATTTTGGGGGGTGACAAACCCATAAGATATAATTTGTGGGGTTGGTGGTTCCCAATTAATTCTTTGGTGAGGTCAGCAAAACCTTTAACCTTGAAAGGGGTTGATCCCAAAACAATTGTACAGCTTCAGGGGTGGAACCCAAAGACATGAGAATGCACGTGTTAGGTACATCATGTTTCTATTGTTTTGAAATATTCGCGTATATATTCACGGTGTGTTAGTGGTTTACCTATCAAAAAACAAATATAGCACACTCTTTGTCCCCTGCCACGTGTTCAATTTCAACATGTGACATGTCATTATCCAAAAAGGGTGAAGAAAAAAAGGAAGTTCAGGAACATCAACTTTTGGAACCCAAATTCCATATTTCCATGCAGAACCCAGATTTCGAAGATTTTGTTTGGCGTTTTCAAACATTCAAGCTCCTCCAACTTGAATTTTTGAAAGAACCAAACAACATCTTGGACACCTCCAGCTTGAAAATATTGGAACCAAATAATGACTTCTTGCCGGAACCCCCAAACCGCACGATCCCATGGACCGTGCCTGCACTTGCGCAGGCTGCCACGCTGCATGCCCATCAGGCCACTGTGTGAAATCCTTTTGTGGGCTTAGTGGTAAATATTCTTTTTAGTATGCATACCTGGCTGGCCAAAAAATATACCAGGTCAAAAACACATATTTTTTCATCAACGCAAAAAATATATGAGTTACATGTGCCAACCGGTGTTGCCATTACGGCTAGTTTAAAGGGAACAAAAAAATCTGCCTTCAGATGCAAAAGGTGATGGTTATATACCAAACATGAAAAATCCAAAATCCCCAAGGAAACAGAAGTGGAAATCATTCCCACAAAACCAAAACGTTACCCAAACAGAGGAATCCTCATGGGATTGTTTTCTTGGCTAGTGCACTTACCAATACACATAACATGAAAGAGATCATGTTTCCATAATCAACTTTTCACCGCGGCCTCACCAACTCCCGTATTTTGGTTTTGGTATTGTTTAACATGTGCTGTTCCCAAAAAAAGGAAACATCGATATAAACATCCAAAGGGGAATGAATTTTCAATGCATTTCACATGCATCCAGGTCCCACAAAACAAAATTGCAACCACGCTAAAAAGTGTTTTCTCACATCCCTGTAAACAAAAAAACACTATTCACAGAACTTACAACTTACTTAGTGAACATAGCTAAGTGCTATAATTCATGTTAGCCAAGATAGCTATTTTGGCTAAGTGTTTTTGCCAACATAGCTATTTTGGATAAGTTCGCGCTATTTACATAGCCAACATATGCCACGCAACTTAGTATCTTGCGCTATGTCGCGTATCGTACATCTGCGACAAAGAAGTACATAGAGAAACATGCTATGTACATAGCATGTTGACCATGTTGCTCACCAGACTTAGCACACTTGTAAGTTTGCTAACATGATGTTAGCACACTTGTAAGATGGATTTGGAGAACTTGCTATCTACAGCAAACGCCGCAAACACTTACAAGCACCAGCGGTCATCCAAGTACTGGTGGGCATCGCAGCTCACGCGGGGTCCTTGCACATGTCGGTCCTTCTTTGGAGCTGATGCGCATCAGAAACATGCGCCCACTTCTTCAAGCGTATGGAATGCTGGAAATAGTTTTGCAAAATGATGGGATGCCACACTGTTGTGCTCCCAAGCACTTCTGGACGAGATGGTTGCGGTCAACTATTATTACAGCAATAGTGTAGTAGGAGGCTCCTGGGCTAGCTATCATTGGTTGTAGGAGCCTCCTGTAGATTATAAACTTCATAAGGAGCACCCTTAGGCTTTATGTTTTTTTTAGTATTGATGTTGTTGAAGATGATGATGGTGAAGATGGTAAAATATGACAGCACCAATTCTTTTGCCAGGTTTTCAAAAAAGGTTAGAAGCCACCTCAATCAAGACCACAAAACCTCCCCAGAAAACACATCCATTGGGCAACTGGTCCTGTGGCAAAAAAAAGGACCTTCCATCCCAGCACCCCCAAAAAGCCACCAGCCCCCACAACACCCCAGCACACTGAAGGAAAAAGAAAGACCTAGGCACTTCAGGCTTTTGCCCCACGTAGGTGCAGAAAAACTCGCTAGAGCAATCCAGCACACAGCAGTTGCAAGAAACAGAGCTGCACTTGCTGCTTCTTTGTTGGTTGACACCCTTGCAGACAAACAAGTGGCTGCATGCATTCATAGTAGTCACAATGCCCAAAGCTGCAAAGACAATGGGGTGTCTTCCAGACTAGAACTATAGGTTCAACATTCTTTTGGCGATCTTGTCAAGCAACCTTTCCTGCAGAAGGTTCTTGCAGCGCATTCAGCCCAGTTTGACCAGATCAGCAAACCCTTTAGTTTGCTCACCACCATTGCAAAATTGATGGACAAGAAATTGCAAAGACAACAGCCACACCTGCACAGTTCCATTAAGTGTTAGGGCTGCAGTTGCCGCATGTATTGGACAAATGTCCTAATTGGAAAGGTGAACTTAATATCTCAGGCTTGATGCCAAGACATCTAAAGCTGGAGGATCAAAGCCTTCAAAATAGAGGATCAAAGCAATCTCCCTAGAATCTTATGAAGTTTTTTTCAAACCTTTTATCAACTTTTTTAATCAACTTGTTTATCAACTTTTATCAACTTTTTTCTGAACGTTTTCTCAACTTTTGATCATCTTTTGACCCACTTTACCAACTTTTGATCAACCCTTCAACAACATTTGGTCAACTTTTTTCAACTTTTTATCAACCTTAAATGCACTTTCTATCAACTATCAACTTTGAATCAGCTGTATGTCAACATTTCATGAACACATGAGAAATTTCTTGCTGCTTGCTTTGAAAATATCCAGTCTTTCCTCTTCATTGACTCTTTGCTATTTTGCATGAACTTGCCAGGAGCTGGTCAAGACATGACTATTTGGTGTTTTTGTGACCAAGGTGTTGTGGTCAATGTGTGCGCCAGCCCTCAACTTGCTGTGGTAAGGCCACCATCTCAGCTCCTCAAAAGAAGCTGCTGTTATTGGGAGCTTGTTCCCCTTTGTCAGAGTCATTTCCTTCAATAGAATTGTGCCATGGTTTGTGGTTTCATTAATCATTGGCTGTCTAGAAGCAGTGTGTGTTCTGTAGAGTCAGAGTTCAAGAGCATGACACTAAGTCATTTGATTAATGCTTCAGAGCATGCAGCAACAATGCTTTGTTCAGAGAAGAAATCACGAACAAATTCAAACAATTTGTCCAAACTTGTGACAATCAATGTTGGTGTTTAGTTCCCATCAAGTTCCTCATGTGTTTTGTACTTGGGACCCATGATGACCCACGCACTCAATTGCCAAGGCCTTGCTGGTGAGAGTGGAAATGCGGCGCCGCAATCGTTTCCTGGGGAAAACAGGACTTTGCCACAGCAAGGGGCATGTGGCTTTGTTCTGAACTAACCCACGCGCGATATATCCTTTGTTGTTTCAATGAAGTTGTCGAAAAGGGCTGCCAGTGCAAGGGCGGGCTTGATGCAAGTCCACTCCTGCACTGTGAGCTCTCTGATATGAATTTTGAATCATATGAATGAAAGCGACTGCATTGCAGGCACAGAGCGAACTTTTGCGATCCCATGGATGGAAAAAGGTGATGTATTGCTGAAATTTGTGTTGGTGTTCACGAGGAGCGTCAAATGATTCGACTAGTTTGTAATTTGTATAACCTATCAATAATTTATTTTGCTTTTGCTGAAAAGTCAGGGATGTCGTTTTCTTGTTTTGCTTGTGTGTTTGTGTGTGCAAGGAGCTGAGTTGTTGAACTGAAACCCAAAGTGTGCAGGGGTTCCATGCACACTAATGACAGGCAAATGCTTTGTAGGTGATTCCTGCTATTGGTGGTCAATCCTTGCATATGTTGCTCCTGCTATTTGTAAAGGGTTCTACGTTAAGGAGCCACCTTTCTGGATGGCTCCTGCTATTGGGTATAATTATGACAGTAACTGAAACCCAAACTGTGCATGGGTGCTATGCACACTGATGGCGGGGACATGTTCGTAGGTGGCTCCTGCTATTGATGAAACTCCTACATAGAGGAACAGTCCTTGCATATGTTGCTCCTGCTTTTTGTACAAAGGATTCTAGGTTAAGGAGCCACCTTTTGATCATTTATTATGATAGTCAAAACGTGTTCAATTTATGCTAGTTCAAGAGCTTACCAGTCCAAACTGCATCACCAATTCATTGTTCTAGCTGTGCGTAGTTAGCTCATCATTGTTTTATTGGTTAGACCTTTGATGTGTTATCAGTTTTCTTTTACCAACTTTATCAAATTTAAATCAACTCTATCAACTTTTGATCAACTTTTTGTCACCTTTTGATCAACTTTTTATCAAGTTTTCAACATCTATTCTCTAAGCATCTTTTCTTCAAGCATCTATTCTCTTGGCATCTGTTCTCTCAACATCTATTCTCTAAGCACCTATTCTCTTGCCATCTATTCTCCAAGCATCTATTCTCTTGGCATCTATTCTCTAAGCATCTATTTTCTCTTATTTTAAAAACTTCGTAACTCGGAAGTTTCTCATCCAAACTTCCTTTGATAAAACTATGGCCTGAAACACAAGCTCAGCAAATTTGACCGTGTCTTGCCAACTTGTGACACCATTTGGCCATGAATCCTCTGCCATGGCTTCCTACAGAGTGAATTCTGTGCGGACACTGTGTTGGGACAGCCCCACTAAAAACCAGTTGCGTCCAATCAACACTTTCTGCAGTTGCTCCCGACATCCGTATGTACATGTTATTACTTGCTATTTATCTAACAACAGATGTGTTTGTTCTTTGTCAAACATACTGGTGACACCACCTGTCCGGTGAATAAGTAAACAGAGCCAGTGCAGCTCAAACAAAACATGCATCAGAGGTGACACATCTTTCCCCAGCCCACCACTCCATCTCTTCCAATCCCGCCTCTGTGATGAAGACAAAGCGCGGGACACCAAACTCTGCCGACATGTCCCATTGAACTCAATAACTAGCCACAAACAGACAAATCATTTACAAACAATACAACACACGGAGCCAGCATGCGCCGTTGAAATACATGTGTGTAAAGTTCGTTTAATGTTCTGAAACTGAAATGACACATCCTTAGCCAGAAAGGGGCTGCAAAGAACGATTACATGAAATTTGATACACAATGCCACTGCAAAACAACAGTTGCTGAAGTTGTGACACATACATCTTCTGACATATCTTTTGACATTCTTTCTGACAGATCTTCTGACACTCTTTCTGACATAGCTTCTGACACATCTTCTGACATTCTTTCTGACATAGCTTCTGACAGTCTTTTCTGACAGAGCTTCTGACACAGCTTCTGAGAGTCTTTTCTGACATATCTTCTGACAGTCTTTCTGACTTTTTTCTGACATATCAGAGGCTCGCGGTTGAGGTCCGGCGCGGAACACTGCGCACACAGCATCGCGGTTGAGGTCCGGCACGGAACAGTGAACTGGCACGATCGCGGTTGAGGTCCGACACAGAACACTGACGAGGAGGAGGAGAAGGAGGAGGAAGAGGAGCGGGACACAGCTCACATAAAATCTAACAACCCTCACCTGACAGGTGGGGAAAAAACATATATTATTGCTGGTTGTCCAAATGCTGTGTCCTGAGCTCAATCTTATCACCAGAAATTCCAATGGGGCCTGCCTCATAATCTTCATATCCATATCTTCCCGCCCTGCGTAATTAACCCGCTAGCGTCTGCCATCGTTTTGGAAAAAATATTGCTGGCGCCAATGCGCCATTCTCATTTTGTTTCAGAATTGTCTTTTAGGATTTCCGGAAATTTCAAGCGTCTTCCTTGCGATTCAGTGTGTTTGCAGGTCAAAGTGCGTATCAAAGTGCGCATATTTTTTGGTTGTGACTTAAAGATATATTTCGCAACAAAGGCATCGGAGAAGATCGTCGAGACACTTCGAGTCATTGCAATTTGCAGGAGAACATGTCTCTGTGTGTGGTTGATATGAAATCAGTATTCTTGCAGCGCACTGCCATTGTGTTCTTTGTTTCTGTCCAAAACTTGATAGTTTACTTGCTTTGAAAGGATGCTATTTGAATATTGCGATTCATGGGGCTTTACAGGAGAAAAGGATAGAAAAGGTGCGTCTTTGCAGGCTTATTTCAAATCTCTGGACATGTCAAGAGGCTATGACCGGCTATGGTGCGATTTCTTTGCAAGCTGAAAAGGCCGTCAGAGAAGATAGCGGGGACTGCTAGTCATGGCGTTTTACAAGGGACAATGAGTTTTTACATCGAAGTTTCACTCCAAAAACCCTTGGAATCCACGGATTTTAGCATGAAAAAACATTCAGAACAAAGTTGCACTTCAGCTTTGTTCAAACCAAAGTTGCAGTTTAAGTACTGGTGTTAAGCATCGATGAAACACTGTTTTTTCTTTTGTCCAAAGGCCAAAAAAAGTTGGCATGTGAATTGTATATTTTCAAAAAGTAGCTCAATACACTCTATACAAATTTGTTTTATGTAAAAATCATGCTCAGGATGTGGTTTATGTGATCCAAAAAAGTTCGGGAAGAAAAACATGACGGAACAGTACTTCATGGCAGAGACAAAACTCAACAACCCTGTAAGAATCCAAAATTGTTTTTGCACATAGCTAATTGAACAAAAATTTGCGTTTGCCTTTGAATGCTCACCAAGCAACACAACTGTTTTTCAGCACCATCTTCCCACAAACCAATGTTGAGCAACTCGTCATCTTCCATGACATCTCCAACACGCAACTTTTCCGCGACCAAAAACCCTGGCGTCTGAATCCATCAATTCGCAAGTCGCAACTCTCTGATTCCAAGTGAATTGTGAGAATTGTGTTTTTTTAAATCCCGTACCATACATGTTTCTTGCAACCCCGTGGCCTTCAACGATCACAGGTGATAGCAACTGGTCGCGGAAGTGGTGACCCAACCAGCGGCCAAAGAACTCCAAAGAGCGGTGATTCCAAATAGGAAGTGATTGCGCCTCAGTTGAAACAGCTGCACGGACTACACAATGAAGGTCCATGTTTTCAATGCGTCAACGTATTCGCGGAACTTGCACAACGAGACTTTGATTTTAGATGATTTTAGATGTTTTTGGGGGTGACCAGGGCTGTGTGATCCATGGCACAAATTTCATCGTCTGCTTTGGGCACGGTTTGGCTGGATCAGGACAGTAGCGTGACCACCAATTAGAATTGCCAATCCCAGAAGACTTGGAGATGACGTTCTTATAGTGAAGTGGCAGGAGTGGAAAAGCATACCTGCGCAAAAAACGTGCAGCTTAGTCTTTCTGAATCCTGCTGTTTTTGTTGCTGTCTGAATCCGCTGTCTGCATCCGGCGCCTTTTTTCCTCAATGTGTTTTTGGACAGTGTCGAAGAGCGCGTCCGCACCGGGTAGAATCCAAGAGTCGGCCTCACCAGTTGAGGAAAAGGTTTATCCCATTTACGACGGGTTTGAGACATCCCAGGTGGTTGGCCTTGGGATTTCTAAATGGTGCATTTAGCTACATGAACGCTTGATTTTGATGGTTTTCATGTAGGTCCAATGAAAACCAATCCCATGGGATGTGCAACAAAAATCCGAACATCTTAAAGCGAAGATTTGTCTTTCTTGGTGGAGTGTCTCTTTAACATCTGTTGTCTTCATGTAATTTTTCTTTGGAAAGGGGGAGGAAGCCTCCAAGAAAACGCCGCCGTGTTTGACCTTCGACAGCAAGATAGCACCTAAGTAGAATGAAAGGATCCCAGGAGCTCCAAATACACAAACCCAAACTTGAAAATACGAAAAATATCGAAAAATTGCTGTTCAACAGAGAAGAAAAAAACCACCTCACACAGATCTTCAACTTCCAAGGTTCGGATCTTGTTGAAATTGAAACTTCGATATATGTAATTTTCTTGTGGCAAAAATCCTGACTGAAGCACCACCAAGCGCGGAAAACGTTTCGGAGTCCAAGCCTGTTCCAGCCAAGGGAATGCCATGCAAGGAAAACGACTGAACCAAACTACCTGTGGTGGCTCCCGGGGTGTCTTTGCTTACGGTGTTTCTGAGACAACCGCGCGCGGTAAAAGCGTAAAAACGTAAAAGCGTAAAAGAGTAAAAGCGTAAAAGGGTACAAGAGTAAAAGCGTAAAAGCGTAAAAACGTAAAAGAGTAAAAGCGTAAAAACGTAAAAGAGTAAAAACGTAAAAGCGTAAAAAGGTAAAAGCATAAAAGGGTAGAAGCGTAAAAGCGTAAAAGAGTAAAAGAGCAAAAGAGTAAAAGCGTAAAAAAATAAAAGCGTAAAAGCGTAAAGGGTAAAAGCGTAAAAGAGTAAAAGGGTAGAATTTTTACATTTTACACATAAATATGATCCGGGTTTGGCCGGCCTCCCACCCCCCGAATGTAATCTAATGTACAGGGGCTCGCAGAGTTGTGGAACATGGACGGGTCCATTCCTTAGCACTTTGAGCACGAGTTACATCACAGGTTTGGAGATGTGTGAAATATGTACCGAAGCAGTCCATTCCGTAGCAAATTGAACACGAGTTACATCACAGGATTGGACATGTGTGAAGTATGTACCGAAGCAGTTCATTGCGTAGCACTTTGAACACGGGTTACATCACAGGTTTGGACATGTGTGAAGTATGTACCGAAGCAGTTCATTGCGTAGCATTGGACTCGGGCATCAAAAAACGCCACCTGCGCAAAAAGAAAGAAGAGAAACAAGACATCCATATGGGAAGTGGGTGCAGGTCGGCGCGCGCGGACAGGCATCGGGAAGGAACAACAATGGGTTTTCCTACTAAAAACGATCATTTTGGGGTGTTTTGGGTGATACCACCATTTAAGGAAACATCCATGTATACATATATAATATATATATATACACCTGGAACCTAACTGTGACCCCTTTTCTGTGTGGTTGGTTTTCCATTTAAGGGAGTCAATTGAGGATAATGTTACGTATCTGTCAGTATTTTGGATTGGGCATCCAGCAGCATCTCAACGAATTTGACTTCGAATTTGGGAATTTTTCCAGGCAATTTATCGGTGCCAATTTGGCAAGATTGGATTGTGCAGGTTTCTTGGTCTATCCTGAAATTTCTGTTAAGAAAGTCAACTAACAAGTATCCTTCAAGCATGGTGATGAACTAAGTATTTCACAACTCAACGAGCCTGGATTAGTTTGTTTTTGTTCGGGTATGTTGGTGCTGTGTTTTCGAATTCCATTCCAAATCCTACACCTACCTGTCTCCATCGTTTAAAAAAAAAGGCCTGTAGTGCAAGTCACCAGACACGTGGCTTATCTGGAGATCCAACCTCAAAGATGAACAAACCAAGGGGCTGATTGATGTGCCAATTGCTTTTGTTACACGGATATGTTGTAATTAAATCATACCCTGGGATTCCAACCACCATTAAAACAATGGGTGTTAATATATTTAATATAACCACCATTGCTTACCTAAGGGTTTTAATCATCGAAATTGGGTCAACCATTATTTTAATGGTGGTGG
>DF240823.1:27366-61656 GCA_000507305.1 Breviolum minutum Mf 1.05b.01
GAGTTACATCACAGGTTTGGACATGTGTGAAGTACGTACCGAAGCAGTCCATTCCGCAGCACTTTGAACACGAGTTACATCGCAGGTTTGGACATGTGTGAAGTATTTAATGTACCGAAGCAGTCCATTCCGTAGCACTTTGAACACGAGTTACATCACAGGTTTTACTACTTACCCTTTTACGCTTTTACCCTTTACGCTTTTACGTTTTTTTTTTACGCTTTTACTCTTTTGCTCTTTTTACTCTTTTACGCTTTTACGCTTCTACCCTTTTATGCTTTCACCTTTTTACGCTTTTACGCTTTTACTCTTTTACGCTTTTACGCTTTTACCTTTGAACGCTTTTACGCTTTTACGCTTTTACTCTTGTACCCTTTTACCCTTTTACGCTTTTGCCCTTTTACCCCTGCTCAACCAAACATAACCAAACCACTTTTACCCTTTCACCCTTTTACGCTTTTACCGCTGAACGGCGTAAAAAAACACCTTAGAACAAGAACGCTCAGGGTGACGGCTTAGCAAATTTCGGAGGGAGTGCGTGTGAAACCCTCAACTTTTGTGTTTATCCTTTTTATGTTGCACAAAAAATGCTTTCTGCAGCTCAAGCCGTTCAAAGTTTCCAAAAAGCGACTTCAAACTTCAATATGCACGTGTCTTGTTCCGTTTGCCAATATTCAAGCGCGAGGCATTGGGAACGAACTCCCCAAACACGAAGACAACTATGGGCCGGGTGGAGAAGTAGTGGACCTCAACGTCAAGAAACTGCAGGAACCACCGGCTGAGTCAAATCCCCAAAAAAATCAACAACTCCAATGTGTTTTGTGGCATGGATTTCCAAAATCCAAGCAATTGGAATCTAGTAGCTATGAAGGGTCCGTTTAAGTCCGACTCCAAACTGCCTTCCATTGTTGCTGCGCGTTTGGTTGTAATTGTGCTACCGCAAAATTGACACGGCCAAGACACAGATTTAATCAACTCCGTGGCCATGTCAACATAAGGACTGTCATGAAATCCATCCACATAGGAGACATAAGCTTCTTTAAACCAACCATTCCTCATGATGGTTGCAGCAAGCGGGGAAATTCAAAAATTGACAAACCTTTTTTGTTACAATCGTCAAGGAATACCCTCTCACACCTAAAACATTTGCTATTCCACTTCAGCAACTCCAAGAAAACAAAGCAACAGTGGGAAGCCATGCTTCTCTGTCAACTGATCCATGACCTGCTTGAATTCAGGAATCACGTCCGCACTGAACAATTTCGTCCGACGTTCCAAGGGAATTTGCCTTAGTTCATTTGTCAACGAAGCAGAAGCAATATGCAACGCGCCTGGCAGAATGATACATCTACGATATTCTAGGTACAATGAACTCAATCATGAAATGCCAAACAGTTTCATTTCTTGTCTTGTTTTGAATTCAACACTTGACGATCTGGCGCTGATTCTAGATTCTATTGAATATACACATTAAAAGCTAAAAATAACGAACACCTTTTTGTTTCGATCGGAAAATATATAGATATATGATGATATATATGTGGCCGGGACCTTTCAGTATAATGCGAACGAATATGTTTGCGCTCTAACATCGATGGTTTGGATGAGAGTTGCTTGGAATTCCTATGACAGTACTGTAATTACCAACAAATAGTTCAGTGGTCTGGGGGGTAGATGTTAGTTACCTTACCCTGTTGGGAAAAGGTTGCTAAACCTGCACCTGTGGCTTTCCATCCCCACCGCTTTGCTTAACACAGGGTGGAAATCCAAGATGGTGGCTATGATTGCAGCTATCAGACTGGAGATGATGGAGCTGCAAGCAGTATTGAGCAAGGATCTTTACTCATATTGGTCCAACTAGAAATCTAAAGAAGAATTTGTATCCATGGACCACGCAAGTATGATTTGTCAAGCCTTAGCGCTTATTCATTTCAAACTTTTGTAGGCCATCGTATTGTTTGACCATGTTTGACCTTGTTGACAATGACAACACGATATGCACGAACAATCCCAAGCACGATGGCTGGTGGTGACTCGATTCAAGCTTGCTAGGCTTTCCCCACAACACAATCATGACTTAATTTCTCTGAGGAAAATGGAGGACAGCCAACTCAGGGGCTTAGTCTCAAGCTCGCACTGGGCATGATGACCGGTATGCATTTGATATTTTGGTTTGTGCATCCATTAGCTGAGAAAACCAGCTTCCTCTGAATCACATGTGTTGCCACACATCTTGAACTTGTTATAAAATCTGAAATCGAAAATTTCTCCAAGCACTCATTTCTTAAACCCAAGACTCATCAAATCGAAAAATCCTTTTTAATTTACAATCCTTTCCTCCGATTACTAAAAGAAGATGTATTCTGTAGATTTCTAAATGAAAGTGTCTATTTGTAGAAACTTTGACCATCGAAGTGACCGTGGACCACTTGGCGTCGCTGACGCTACATCCCTGCAAAGGCCTTCCACGGCCTCGGCTTCGGTTGCGGTGTTCCGCTCTTGACGTCTTTAAATCAAATTTCAACCAAGAAAGACTGAAAAAGACTGTGAAAACTCCAAATCTTCCGACGGCATTGCGAAACATTGTGTTTTGCAACAAAACCTTCGTCTTTGTTACAATTCCAAATCTTCCGACACCATTCTCTACTCGAATGAAAATTGGATGTGCAAGTCAAGAGACAGACCATTGCGCCCTGTCAAAGGCGGTCTTTTCCCTGGCTTCGAAGAACCTTCGGCTCCGGTGTGCCAGCGCAGAACCAAACGTTCGCGACTCATGATGGTATCGCAACGTTCATGGTGTCAAAGTTTGCATCTTTTTCAAAAGTTGGCATTTTGCACTGTGCACGATTTCTTTTAACATGTCGAGGAACATTTCGCAGGATACCGCGGTGATTGGAGAACCTTGTCGGGACAACAAACCACCAATATTGTTGACCATGTCCGCTGGGAGTTGCGGGAAACATGTGGGCTAGATTCGTTCAGACTCACGTTGTCAGCAGTACAATGATCACAATGCACAAGCGATCTAATCTGTCTTGAAAATCCTAGGTCCTACATGAAAGCCATTGATCCTGCGAACCTCCACCATTTGGGCACCAAAGCACGAATGACATACGAACACTATGTATTCGGGAGTTTTAAGGCTTGCGCCAATGACCAGTTTCTTCTTTTGTCATGGGTGCATAGTACGGGGCTCAGGTTCAATCCTGACATGGGGACCTGGTTCCTCCAAAGTCTTCGCCCCTGTTCGGCCTTGTCGTGAAAGTAAGAATCCATATTGCTACCACTACACTATCCACAAACAAATGGCGTTGCGGCGGCAATATCATTTGATTGCGCAATCAACGGTGGGACCGATGGACCTATCGCTTTGGATATCATTTTTGGGGGGCTAAGTCTTGAGATCTCCCGCAAGCGGCAGGAGATACGCGAAATAAGTAGTCTCTGTCCTTTTATCGCATGTACCGCTCTTGGTACAACGGGCATCAGAACCTTCCAAAGTTTCCATCCTTGCGCGAACAAGCAACTGTCTCTTGATCGGGCCCATTGCCCCAGACATTCACAATGTTTGTCAGCATCCTTTATCTCAGGCAGAACGTCCCCGCTACCTGGGAAAAAGCAGGAAAACGCTTCGATTCAAATGCTTCATTGAAATTACTTCAGGGCAAAAATACGAAATCCATGATGGGCACAACCTCTAGAGTCTAGAGATCATGATCGGCACAACCTAGGTCAGGTAGACGGCTCAAATGCGTTCGGCCAAGAGTCAAAAAAAAGGCCCTGATTGACGGTCAGAGGAAGAGATCAAGTGCCAGGTGTCATTGTTCCCCAGGCGAATGTCGCTTCGGCAGTCGCAATGCTCTCCTTCTGCTGCACAATAGTACCACGTTTCCTCACTTATTCAACGGTTGGGCAAAATTGGAATGTGTCTCAAGTCATATTTTCTCTGGAAAAGTCTTATTTTTGCGCCCAGGAAACACGTCTCGTCAAACACCAAAGTTCGCTGGTAGATTCTTTGTCGTCCAAGTGTCTTGTGCAACTGCACCACAGTCAGTCTGATCAATCTCCGCGAAATGAAAATCAGGACTTCCTGATGCCAAACAACTTAATGATTCGCAAGAAGCTGCACAAACAGTGTACAAGATCAAACATAGCTCAATCCCGGCCTTTGACTTCAGGGGGATCACTTGGAATCGGCATCACAGATTCAGGGGAACCGTCCTGCAATCAACACCATCTGAAAAAAAACCGTACAGTACATCACGATGCAATGCACCTCCACCTCATCAAAATTTGCTGCAAAAGATCTCGTAAATTTTGTGAATGTATCCACATCAATCTAGCTGAGGTCTTGCAGGTACTCTTGCATGTTCTGAGTAGCGTCCTTGTACCAAACGCATCCGCTGCACCTGGTATCCGTGCGGTTCGGAAAGGTTGCAACGAGTGACCTGTCTTCGTCACTGATGTTGGCTCCGTACTGTTCCTGAAAAAAATGCCACGGACATTTGTTTGCCACTGACAAATTCAATGCAAAACCCCAAAATGGTGCAAAAATTGAAGACGCAAGTCCTTGTGCCAGTGGATGAAAGCCGCGTTGGGATTGCACGCTGGGTACTTTTCTTGACGCTGGCGAATCTCTGGACTGGAATACAAACACCGTTTATCGGACATAGACACTTCCTCCGGGGTTCAAATGAATTGAGATCCTCCTGATGAAAATCTGATGTTGATACAAAACAAATGAATCATGGTCCATTGCATGTATTTAGAATTCTGGAAATGTTGGATTCAAAGGCGGCTCTCAATGGTGTCTCACCGATTCAAGTTTTTTCCCCTGTTTTTCCCCAGCACCTGCCAAGGATAAACGTTCCAAGCACGTGCTGAGATAGCCAAATGGACAGCAAAGTCACTTGCAATTGCTTTGACGACACCTGGAAGAGAAGAAAAAACACATGTACGAGTATTTTCTTCCACTGTCACGTGAACTCTCTGTTTCGAGACCACGTTTTGACCTCAGGTTTCAAAAATATCGACGCACAACAAATAATAATCACGTCTACTCAACAAGCGCAAGTGTCACTCAAACACCTTTCTGGTCCACTTGAGCCAATTGCAGGGCCGTCACATATCTCTTCACTTCAGTCGTATGGTTTTTCACACCCTACAAGTTGCAAACAAGGTGCTGCTTCGCCGGACTTGTAAAAAACTGGAAGCTAAATGCAGCATGTATCACACGACAAAATTTAGTGACCGCACTTCTTTGTTCGCCGCAAAAAGTAGCTAATGGACCTCAGCTATCAAACTGGCAGCTCTCAGTTCATCTCGTTCGGGTCATCATCAGTAACAAACGCCCAATCTTCAATTGACGCTCTGCCATAAAGGATCGGGCCTTGGCTTGAAACGCTTAGAATCTCGATCATTGTCGATGAACCTCGATTCTCCCCGCCCAGCTGCGAGTAGACCCCCCCATGGGCATTCCTTTGTTCTCTTCCAAGGATACCTTCATTCTTCACACCACGATCAGAACTCCATGGGGCCGTCGGCTCTTGGGTTGATGCCACCTTCTTCCGCTTCATTTCATGCTCTGAAGCCTGCCCAGTCCAATGATTGATCACGTTCTGTGGTCGACCAGCGTCGCCAACGTAAAACTTCAACTATCCGCTCAACAGCATGGTCAGTATATAAGGATGGTACCGGTAAAAAGGATGTTGATTCAGTTCCACCAAGCGATGAGCCAACTCCACTACCACTGCCTTCTAAGAGCACGCGTTAAGAGATTTCAACAAGACAGTATAGTTTCGTTTCCTTTCCCATCTCCAATCCCCTCAGCTTTTTTGAGGTCGTTTTGTTGCAACAGGGTTCCCTTTCATTGGTGGCTCAATCTTGATCATTGGACCTTTTGTTGTGACTCCCCCGTGTGACCTAGAAGACTTGGCAACTTTGTTCTTGGGTTCAGGCTTACTCCTCCCACCTTCAATGGACATTTTGTCTTAAGTGTGTCCTACCACTGAACAATTGAAGCACGTCATTCCGTCACTGGCCACAGCTGAGCGCTCACATCAACTTGGGGTTTCAGTCTCGACGGCATCCAACACTATAGTTTTGAAGATCCAAGGTCCTATAATGACTCTCAGTGGGGCTCTCACCCGTACTTTAGAAACATTTTGAAGTTATATGACTTAAGGTGAACTTAAGATGAAGTTTTGTTGAAGGGTTCAAAACAGGTGAGCTAAGTTCTACCTAACTTCAACCTAACTTTTTTGGTAGCTTTTTTGAAAGTGACATGTGTTCTTCTTTTTTTTGAATTTGGCAAGTTTTTTATCGAATTATGAAGCAGCTTCCAGTTTCTTTTTGGTGTTTTTTCCATGCAGCGGTAATTTGTTTGATTGCGATTTTTCAAAGCAGGATGCAAAGAGAGTGTTCTGTCTCACGAACAAATTGTGGCAGTTGCCAGTTGCAAAGTTGACTTGCTGACAAAAGCCAGCGTCGTCGACATGCTGTGCGTTTCCATGTGTGCAGGCAGTCTGCATCTTCCTTCGAAGAAAGCAAAGGTTCAACAAAAAGCCAAAATGTTTGGTCTTCCTTGAAAAACACGCCTGCGTGTATTTCCACAGCCCGTGTGCTTGAAGCCTGCAAAAACTGCCCTTGCAGATACGAAACGCATTTGTCTTCCAAGCCTTTTGCAAAGAGACTATCTGCAGAGATCTGAACGGCCTGGGCCGTCGCAGGATCTTCTCTTGCTTTGCCCAGAAGTTGCCCAGTGAAACGTTCAACTGGTGTAGCCTTGCGAACATCGTTTGACGCAAGGTGCAGCAAGACTCCTTTGGAGAAAACACCCAGTTTTTTAAACGTGGTTCCACATTGACTCTTGTACGTTCTGTGCTTTGTTTCGCACACAAACGTATCAATGAGGCGGGACCACTTTCGGCACTGCGTTTCCGTATGTAAGGCATATATAGTGCATTTTCGGTCTGACCGCAGAGCGCGAATATGCGTGCGCAAAGTTTGCCATATATGTTCTTTTTGCAATGGCTGAAGATTGCTGACGTGTGACACATCTTGCTTTGTCCATTGTATCCACAATACAACAGAATAGAGACTTCGCAAAGAATTTTATTCATTTTGCAAGCCTGTGAAATTTCCACGCAGCATTTCCTCTCCAAAGCCAAAACAAAGGGGTAGGGCTGCGGCGCACGTTGCAGCATCGCCTCGGTAGTCCCCGTTCAGACGCCACAGTTTGTCGTCGAAGAACCGCAGTGGATTGCTGCGACCTGCAGATGTTGTTTTCCAGCCCAGACTGACCCAGCTGCGGATTTGTTTTAGACGAACTCGGGCTTTTTCTAAGGCGGTATACCAAAGACCCAATTCTGCCGCAATCATGCCACAACTCCAGTATTGATGCATGACAAAAAAATAGAAAGAGTCTAGTTCAACCCAACCAGAAAGATCCGGTGAAGTGAGGCACGAGTGACTCACTGCATCCAGATTCCATCCTGTCACCTGGATGCTCCAACAGTGTCATTTGGACATCGCCCCTAGAAACGGCAAAGACAATGTGCCGTTTGTATCTTTGGCTGCTTCTGGATATCATTGCTGCAAACTGTTGCAAAACACGAGTTGCAAGTTGCAAACCACGTGTTGCAAGAGCATGAGTGCATGAGTTGTAAGAGCAACCCTGCTTTTACAATGGTGCATGCAGCCTCAGCTGGACACTCTACATGTTGGCATTGAGACAGGAGATTAGATTTTGACACCTATCGCTTGGTAAAAAAAGAAACCATGTGTGTTTTCCTGATTTTACCTATAGCTGGGCCTGCGGAAACTCAGGTGATGGGCATATGTTTTTTTTTCGCTGCTGGGCATGGTAACTTCACCTTCGCCATTCCAACGCTGGCCCTTCCATGCAGCAAAGGTTCCCTATAAGCTACCCTCAAAGGATCTCAAAGGTACAAGGTGAACTATAGGTCGTGTTTGTGGCAGGAGAAACGCAATTTTTCAAAACGTGTTCCCACTATAGTGGCACCATGTCCATCGCAAGAGCTCTATAGCAAGATGTAACAAGATACCCTTGGTTACTAAGCTTTGGTTTCACCACCCTCGGTTGCGAGCATGACACCTATTGGTTGTTGGCGCCCTGCCGGGGGCCTTGGGCTACACAGTTGTGAGTTCTGTAGGCCATTGGGGCTGGCAGGCACATACTTATGTAGATATTAAAAAAATATTGTAGGTAGTTAGATTGACAAATAGATAGTTAGATGGATAGATACACAGAATAGTTCGCCGTGTCTATGAATACATATCTTCCAAAAAAACAGTGGGTGAATGGTATATAAAAAAACGGAAGATGTATGATTCATTTTTGCAAAAACAACATCTACATAGAGTTTGTTTTGCACACATGTTGGTTTTCTCGCCCTCGGCCCCCAAACAAAAAAAATCAGGCAAAACCTGCTTTTCTTCCGTCTCTTCCTTCTTTGGGTCGAGTCGCAGTGTCATGACAGCTCTAACGCTTAAGATCCTATGGCAACATTGTGTTTCCAAAACCAAATGTTAAATCCCTAAGTCAAGAAATCTAGAATTGACATTTGGTCATTTGGTTCATCAAACTCGTTGACTGGATAGTGGCAACTTGCAACATCACTGCCCAGGTGTGGACCACGCTCATTGCATAGCTTCCTGCTGGCAAGAGTTTGGGAGGAGGTGCAAAGTGCTGCCAGGGGCAGAGCAATCCAGGGCAGAAAGATGTAAGAAGAGACATCGTGACATCAGAAAGAAATAATTACGTTTCACAAGGATCCTTTGAATTGTTCAAATTAGAAACATCTTAAAGATTAAAGATCAATTTCTAGCGGCCATCGAACTCACACGGGCTGGTCTCACCAATTGACTCAAACACTAAGTCGTGGATTCTCTTCAAATAACTGAATTCTGATTTCCGAGTTTGATAGTTGAATGTAAACACCAATCCCCACAAGACTTGGCTCACACGATCCAACCACTGCTGCCACACACGATCCTGTCCTTCCATGGCTGACGTTGGCCAAGCAGTTGTTGCGCTTCCGCCTGATGCTCGCGTGCCGGAGTTCTTGGGTGGCTGGCGCTCTGTCCGTGTCATGGCAGTAGATTTCTTACCGCGTGCATCCCCATACAAGTACATTGCCACCACTTGCCACCTAAAGTTTGGCCAATTATCTTAGCCCCCACATAGTTTCGTAAACATGATGTTTGCAAGAAATGGCCCCCCATAATCTGAGCTGAGTGAGGTGCTGGGCGCATTCCATGGAATGAAGAAAACGTGGATCCTGTACTGAGATAATGTAATGTTTTTCTTTAACTTTTGACCCTGTAGTTGATGATTTGGGTTGATGGTGACCTGTCAACCTTACAGGGTAGATCTCAATCAAAACAATTTTGTTTTTACACGTTTTTCATAAACAAAGGCGGAACTTGCCAGTGCGATCGTGCGTGGCCCATCTTCCACAAGCTCTGATTAGACTTTTCGAATCGGAGTCGTGGAAAGGGGGCCCACTACTTGTGCTTGGGGATGTTGCTAGTCGACCAGGGGCTGAAGAGGTATCAGCAAACTATGTTTGGTTGCGTCCGATGGTGGAGTATTCACCCACCAAGGTGCTTTCATTCGTTAAAAAAAAATGTTTTCACAACTAGAAAGCTTTAAACAATCCAACCAAATACCCAATGTTATGTGGGTTGTTTTGAGACTTGATTTATATACCAAAGGTTACGCAGGGTTGTTTTGAGACATCGCCCACAAACACTTGATTGATATTGATTTTAAATCCAGCCAAATATCAAAGGTGTCAGTGTTGTTTTGAGACATCGCCAACAAACATTGATTGATAGTGGTTTTAAATTCCACCCATCAAATATCAAAGGTTTAGTGTTGTTTTGAGACATCCCCAACAAATACTTGGTTGAGAGTTGTCTTTAATCCCACCAAATATCAAAGGTTTCATAGTGTTCTTTGGAGACATCGCCAACAAACACTTGATTTTGATTTTAAATCCCACCAAAATATCCACGGTTACATCGTGTTGTTTTGAGAAGTCGACAACAAACACTTGATATATTGTTTTGAAATCCCACCAAATATCAAAGGTTTCGTAGTGTTGTTTTGAGACTCCCAAACAAACACTTGATGTATTGTTTTTGAATCCCAGGAAATATCATCAAAGGTTTCGTAGTGTTGTTTTGAGACTCGCCAACAAACACTTGATTTATTCAATAATTGTTTTTAAATACCACCAAATATCAAAGGTTTCATAGTGTTGTTTGGGGCTTTGAGACATCGCCAACAAACACCTGACAACTCCTAGCGCAATAAAGGTGCCCAGTGCGTTCTTCTTAGCGGATGTGTTTCGCTACATTGATTATAAGCTCATGCATGGCAAGATGCTTCGTCCAACGAAAGATGCTAACAAAATCACCCTTGCGGGCAGGGAGGGTGTAAAGGCAAAGAAGCTTTTGGGTGGTTTGAGATACCTTTGGCGCAGTACTCCTAAAAGCAGTGACCCACGAATACAGGACCTAAAGGACATCTTGGCTCCTTCACCCCAACTGCCTCGAAGGGTGCCTGTTTCTTTGGTGATTTGTTGACTCTTGACCTTTTTTACTTTCACCACCTCTCTAGTTTTGCGTTACCCATTCTGCCATCCCCATGTATGCATATGGTCGTCTGTACTGAGCTTAGGCTCCATCACCAGAAGTGCCTGCATCGCCACCTTCCCCACCTGCGCTACCTGATGCTGACGCAAACCCTTCTGATGCTGAACCTAGCCTTCCACCAAGTCTTGCGGATAGTGGTGATCATGCTGATGACGACGTCACAAGTGGCAGTGCAGATGAAGCAGCTTGTGCTGCGGAGGATGCAAGCGTATCTTCGCATGATGCTGCTGTTGCAGCTGGTGATGATGGCTCTGGTGATGAGGTTGCATCAAAGACAGACTCTCTGACTGCGCCCACCCTTCGTCTTGGGGAGCATACATCGTCTGATGATGAAGTTTGCCAAACAGTTGGTGACGCTTCAGATTCTATCAGTGAGTCTGATGCTTCCTCAGCACGGTCTGAGTTTCCATGCAGCCAGGTGAGCAGTGGGTGGATGGGGAAAGCTATCTCACGCGGGAACGCTTTGGAGAAGAAGGAACAGGCCAAGCGTGTGCTGGAGGGTTGCCTACGCGATTTGGAGAGCGACCTAAGGGTTGATGAGAAAGTGGATGTGGAATTCTTGCCTGAGTACCTGCGGTACTGCAGGAGGTCTTTGCAGGCATATGGTTCTTGTGCCTATACGACTCTAGTTTCTGGTCAGCACTTTCTTCAATGGTTGGGATTGCAGAAGTCGAAGGACTGCCCACAATCCGACTACCTAAAGACTTGTCATATGTACTTCCATTTGTCCAACAGCCCCGAAGGTTGGGATTGTAAAACTAACTGAATGAACTTGTTCATACACGTTTATACTTTAAGCTTCTTTGAACAAGTTCATTCATTCAAGACTAAGGGAAAATAGATTTGACAACCTTTATAGGCTGCCCACATGTCCCCCCATGCATCCTCCAGGACGATCCAGCAGCTGCGTCGGTGCGTTCCCAGGCATGGTCCTTCAAAAGCTAAGGGTTGGTGATGGTTGGTGGATAGTCTTTGTAACTGAAAGTGTGTTTCTTTTGGTTTAATGTTATCAAGTTGGGTATAGGAAACACTTACCCCTGCAGGCAAAGCCCCTCAATAGAGCTTTGTCTTACATGGGTCTTGAGACCACTATGGAGGATGAGGACACTGAGGGTAAGAACGTGAAAACACCGGCCATTGAAAAGCCACGCTTGGCTGAACAAATTGGTTTGCAAATGAAAGGGCCCAGCCGTGTAGTCCCACAGCAAACCGTGACTTAGACTCGTCAAAGGTATATATCCTGATTGTTTTTGGATTACCAATTGCAAGTAGAAGTAGAAGAGTTTAGTAACATACCTCTCCATCCCACTGTTCAACTAAAAGCCTTCAAAAATTCTAGGTATAGGTATTTCATATAGTGACTTCTGCTATACTACTTGCTTCAGCTTAGGCGAAAACATTGGCTATTGCGAAGGGTGAGCCAGCAGCCAAACGTCAGCGATTGATGCCACACAATGGCCCTCGTGATACCACCTTCTGTGGTGTGGACTTGGTTGCCCTTGGGCTTGCCTTTGAAGCAATGCCATTGAAGGGTGTTGAATATCGTGGAAAGAAGGGTTACACTGTCTATTCCCCCAGTGGTGCTGTAACTAGGTTATGATTGGAATCTGTTTGTTAAGCCCAATTTCAGTTTGAACTGGATCTATTGTTTAACTTGTTTTTACCCCAATGCCATCAAATCCAATGCGCCAGCTCCTGCGTCCAACTGTTGAGGCAATCGAGGTCCTGGTATTCACCGAGGCATTTGTGGTGAAGCGGACCACAGCCACTGGTGATAAGGGCAGGGTGGGACAGGTGACGTGGAGTAAGTTCAATGGGGTTGAGAATGCATGGCTGGAAGCCAAGACCAGGGCTGGCTTTGACTGTGCTGAATGATTTTAGATTTTGATTTTGTTCCGTGGGAACATTCAGCTCCATATAAAAGTCTTTCAGGAAGGCTCCGGGGGCTGAGTGATTTAACAACGTACAACGTTGTTTGTATTGCCAAAGGGCAAACAAAACTCCTGGGGCTTGTTTACTGTTTGTGTTTTGAAATGAGCCACGAAAAAATACCTTTGCTATTCGGGTACATCAGTGATTATATATGTTACCCAATTATATTGCGAGTATAAGACACTGTTTTAAGGATCTCATGAAACAACCAATATATATAGTGGAAAGTATGAGGGTATTTTTTCGTAACTCAAACGGCATGTTAAAAATGAAATTCAACTGAAGTAAACATATTTGAGCCCCAGGTTCCTTTACTTCCAAAATCTGGGGTTAGACAGTGTTTGCAAAGAATGTTCATAGCTGCAAACCAGAACGTTCTAGAAATAATGCTGTCGGGATGGAAAACATTCGGTGACTGGAGAAAACATCGCTCCTCTCCATTCGGCACCATGACCATGCAAGAGGTCCAAAAAAGATGTAAGTCTCCTGGCAGCTTCGGTGGATTTCTTTCAAAATAGCTTGGAAGTCAAGGGCCAAAATGATAGTCCCTGGTTTTTGGGGAGTGACTATTTATATATTTATATGTATAACTATAGATATACATGTATGTGTATGTATGTTAATCTACTTCCCACCAACTGCCCCTCCAAGCTGGTTCTATGCCCGATGCAGGTGCCTATTTGAGAGATCTCATCGGAGGTTCGAGGTGTACCCCCGCCCTGCTGGTTGGTGGGACCACTGTTGCCAACAAGTTTGAAACATATTGCATGTCCAGAGATGATCAACCTACTTAGTTAAAACAAATTGATCCTAAAACAGCAAGTCATATATTTACTGAAAAGACCTTCTACTGAAGTTCTACCATTTCATTCTGATTATTTTTTGGCTAAACAGTCCAGTATTTTAGCTGTAACCGTTCGCGTCTAGCACCATGGGTCGACAGTTGGGTGAGACGGCTTTCAAGAAAAGGGTGAAGAAGGTAGTGAAGGACAACGAGGCCCTACCTTTTGGGACCTGTGCTCCAGTGGTGAACCCCAAAACCATGTGTGACAAGCAACGTCTTTGGGTGATGAATGGGCTTCGCTACTTGAAGGCACCATCTGTACTTTGACTGAACATTGCTACACCACCTGGGTATTTGGTAGATCCTTATCACCAAACAATCTTTGCTACACCACCTGGGTATATTTGGTATATCCCCACTTACTTTCCAGGTGGTGTGAAAAGATTGTTTGGTGATCGTTTTTTTTTAACGTAGTCTTGTATGTTTTTTCCAGCTATGGATTCAACATCATCCGAATTAAATTATGCAACATTTCTCAGTATGGTTTGATTCCTTGTTTGAAGTTTCCGGTATCTGAAAAGTAATTCTGATCAACTGTTTTCCGTTTTCTGTTTACATGTAAGCCCAGGTCGTAGCGACTCTCATGGCACTTCTTTTCGCTGTTCCAGGGTTGCCGTGGAACGGTTGTGCTTTACAACACCTAGAGTTGTTTGCTGGAGGGTGTTCGGTGACGAGAGGAGAGTGGCAGGACAGGATGACGAATAGGAAGCGTGTTTTTGAAGGGAATGTATAATAGTTTTGATATCAAGGGAACTTATTTGAAGAAATCATTGTTCTTCTCTTGTTGAGAAATGTTCAATTTGGAAATTGGTTTGGAAACAAAGTCTGACTTTGTTTATCTGCTAGGAAGGCCGCAATGCCTTACCCATGGACTTGGAGTTCAGCAGTGGTTCTCCAGGGATGAATTTGCTAACAAGTGAAGGCTTTGCGTCAGCTCTTTACCATTGCTGTAGATTGGAGCCAGGGTCTGGTGCGACCCTGGCTCCAGTCTGCAGTAGTTTCGTTTTCATGCCAGGCCCTCAATCTTTGGGGATCATCCAAATGTATCCAATGATATTTGGGATCATCCAAATGCATCCAATGATATTTGGGATCATCCAGATGTATCCAATGATATTTGGGGATCATCCAAATGTATCCAATGATATTTGGGATCATCCAAATGTATCCAATGATATTTGGGGATCATCCAAATGTTCCCAAAATGTTTCTCAAAGATTCATGAGGATGAACCATCATTCAAAAACAATAGTGGTCATTCCTTTTCCCTTTCCCCATCATTCCTATTCCTGATCATTCCCTTTCTCAGGTCCTGTGGCAGCACGTTGCGTACAAGGAAGAACCCAGAAGGAAGGCCTGACAGCCGTTCGGTGCGGGACGGCAATATCTTAGCGTGCCGGGCGTTCTTGATTTGCCTCATATGCGCCACCCGTGGAATACTATTTGTATTGGAACAACCCCGATCGTCAGTGATGGAATATCATCCATGTTTTGTCTTCTTATCAAGACTAGTTCGGATGTACCGGGTCCGGATGAACATGTTGGATTATGGAGGGCCCACGCAGAAAGCGACGATTCTGTATTGTGGCAACTAGGTTATGGTTGCAATTTTCTGTTTTGTTTTTTGGGAACCCAAAAACGTCAATCAAGCTGTTTATAGGTCAAATGGGGAAACGTGGTAGGAAACATGGTAGTGTCCTTCCAATGCATGTGAGGTGATCCATGCATTGCTGACATTGCCCGATACAGAGTTCCTCAACAACCGCGGGATGCACAAATGACGATCAAATATGTTGATTCGAAAGGAATACAAAGATGTATGGGAGGACCTGGTTTGAAGGGCAGCCAGGAATATCCGGTAGCGTTGCTAGAATCTGCAAATAAACACAAAGATGTTTCCAATCCGTTTTTCACATGAAATGGCTATGTGATATGTTTTCCAATCACTCCATGCTTGTCACCCCATTCTTAGCCAAGCATAGTTTGTATATAATGTATTGGTTTTGATACATATGTAAAGATCGTGTTGTTTTTGTTTTTATATAGTTGTATATATATATATATGTTTATAAAGAATATCCATATATCAAAGATATCTATACTTGAATTACTTGGCCACCCAGGTTCGGAAAGGCTCTGGCAAAAACACGAAGCCTTCACGCTGATACCATTCAGCAGAAAGCTCTGGATTTCCTGGCAGCAGCTGCGGAGTCGAGTAATCAGCTAGATACCCGAAAACGGATTAACAACAAATGGATCCGATCGGCTAATTTGCAGCCAGTTATTGAATACCTATCCAAAAGGTAGGTGATGCTTTTACTTTTGCTTCATAGGTGCAAAATGCAACTAGCGGTTTCTGAGTTGTGATCTTAGTCGCAACTTTAATTTGTAGGGTGTTGGTTTCCTGGCCTGGATTCACAATTGTCGGTCATGAAAAATGTGTGTTGCCACTTAGGGTTCGGGTGATGTCACATCAAAAAACATTTGGAGACATTCCCCCAAGCTCCAATGTAAACATATGTTTAAAGTTCCAATAGATCATCGCGTATTTTCCAAGTTCAAATATATTTCCCAATCCACGTTTCAATTTTGAAACTGAGGTTTGCAATCTCCCAATCACTTTTGAAACCGTTTGACCAAGTTCCAATAGATATTTAGATATTTCCAATCACTTTTAAAACCATTGGACCAAGTTCCAATAGATACTTCCCAATCACTTTTGAAACTGATGTTTCCCAATCACTCCAATAGATATTTCCCAATCACTTGACCAAGTTCCAATAGATATTTCCCAATCACTTGACCAAGTTCCAACAGATAGTTCCCAATCAGTTGACCAAGTTCCAACAGTCACTTTCGGGGGTCCAACTAATTGAAAGGACAGTACAAGTGTTTCCAACGCAGGTGATCATGCCCCGTTTGACCTTGACAACAGCCATTGGGAGCGTTTTCAGCCCACCTGGCCAGATTGCATTTGAGTCAGGGTTCAGGAGGGATGGTGGAATGATGGAACAATTCTACTATCATTGAAAAATCACTGAAAATCATTCAAAAATCACTAACAATTCAGGAGGGATGGAACAAATCACCCCCATGTGTTGAAAAATCATTGAAAATCACTATTTGTGAACAAAATCTTCAAAAAATCATCAAAAATGGCTGATGCGAAAAACCAAGAGCTTGATGCGAATAACTGCGAAATGATGCGAGCTGTATCTCAGGTTGTTTGGGTGTGATTTTGGGCTTAAGGTTTTTGGGTGAGTGTCTAACACTGACACGTTTAAAGCATATTAGTGGCTTTTGTACTTCCAAAACTGTGCTGCAATGGCTGCAGAAGCTATGGTTCGTTTACGTGGGAAATCAAAAGACCCTCGCAGAGACAGTTCTTCATCATCTAGGCCGTCAGCCTTGAGGACACCAGAACCGCGAAGTGATGACTCTAAGGTACTTGAGAAAGTGAAGATGACGCAAGAAGGCAAGAAGAAGGAGAAGGAGACCAAAGAAGGATCCAAGAAGAAGGACAAAGAAGGATCCACAAAGAAGGAGACTGAGATTGAAGCGAAGGAAGTAGTGAGCAAAGAAGGATCCAAGAAGAAGGAGAAAGAAGGACAGAAGAAGAAGGAAAGTGTGAAGGAGAAAGAAGCCAGTAAAGGACCCAAGCAGAAGGAGAATGTGAGTGAGGCGAAGGAAGTAGAAGACAAGAAGAAGGAGAAGGAGACCAAAGAAGGATCCAAGAAGAATGAGAAAAAAGGATCCACGAAGAAGNTCCGAGCATGCTGTGGTGTTGAAAAACAGTAGCTTGTGCCTAGTTTGGTACAATTGTTTGGTCCAACTCCTTTCCTCCAACTGACCTGTAAATCCTCAACTAATTTATCACATCCAATGTTTATCATTGTTTGGGGTTTATCCAACCAAATGTTTGTTGTGATACTTAGAGACTTCTAGATTTTAAACCACTTCTCCTCATATCTCCCCAACTGATATCTAGAACATAGTAAATTTCTCCAGCAACTAAGGTATGACCCACAAAAAAGAGTGGGATCAATTCATCCGGCAAGCCACTGGCCGGGCAAAGACTTCAACAGTCTTGGCGGATCACATCGCTACCGGAAAGCTATAATTGTTTAATATGTGGATGGATAGTGGAAAAAACTGGTCCCAATGCACAATGACCCTGGAGCGCAGAAACACCATGAGGAACCAGTCAGTGAAAGGCTATGAGGCAGTACAAGGTAAGGAACTTCGCAAGCGGTTTGCTGACAACCCCGAGAAATTTGATTGCCTAATTGCCCAGCGCAAATCGACTGGAATGTTCTACCAGGATGAAGATTTCCCAGGAGATGATGATGATTCATGACTTCTAATTCGCCACCCCAGTTTTGAAAAGTTTTGGAGTTTCCCTTCTTGCAAACTGTTACGTTTAAAACCGTTTGATATGTTCACCCAATCTCATCCCATCATCCTTAAACACTCGCTATCCCAAGGAAGCATGGTTCTTTATGAAGAAGGGTCAGCAGTTCAATCGATTGGATGAAACATCGGAGACCACAGCTCTCAAAGCCGAGATGGATTGTGATGAGCAAATCAGACAAGCTATGACCAGCCCCGATGGAATGTTTGCAGCTGGCCTTCTATACCAGGTTGGAGCTTCCAGCGCCCAGGGCTCAAAGCAGGTCCTGGATATCGTTGGCAAGGCGGGATAGTTCTGGCTTTGCAGCCCTCCATGATAAATAACATGTTTCCCAGAGATGGGGTTTAGGCCAACCAAAGTTGTAGCTTTCTTTCTTTTTGAACGTCCCTTACCTACACAGTATCCATCATCATGTGCTTTGCAGGTGGCTGCCCCCAAAAAGAAGACCACAAAGACAANGACTCTGCTCTTTGACAGGGTTGCCAGACGCAACCGCACAGACCCTTATGATGAAAAGAAGTATCGTGGGGCTGGACTCAGAGAGGTTCAAACATGGTGGAAAACATGTAAAGATTGGATGGCACGCTGCAACACGCACAGTGAACCGTTCATCCATGACATCAAGAAGTTGTTGAAGGCACTATCTGACAAGGAAGCAGTTGCACAGTCAGAAGTGGATGCATTCATGGAGAATTGCGCTAAGAGGTGGCAGACTAGAGAGGGTACGTACCAACTCAAGCGTCGACGTCTGCCAGACGTTCGTGACCTACCTGAGTACCCAGGAACGGATATTGACATGGAGGACATCTAACAATGGACAACATGGCGAAGTACTACGTGGCGGAAGAGAACATTTGAGGGGCTGAGAGGTGCGTTTGTTTCACTTGTTTCACCTAGTTCATATATCTTCCTGGTGGTGTTGCCTTGTCTCGGGTTTTTTTGGTGGTTTGTGTTGCTTGTGGTGTTGTTGTGGTTTGTTGGGTGTTTGTTTTGTTTGTTTTGTCTTTTGCTTCATCACCAGGGAGATTTTCTATCAGTCTTTACCATTTCCAGTAGTTGACCGACCATGTCTAGTACTAGTCCGGCATTGCAGGAAAAAAAATCTACCTGTCCGAATTACTCCAAGAAAGGAACATTGTGACCAAAGCCCATCTCATTAGCATCACTAAGCCGACGAAACCTGAAATCAATGTTCTCAAATTCTCCATTCTTCCCAGCATAATCACAATTACAACCATCACAACCTCCACCCAACATGTCATGGCAGGGATCACTCGAAGTAAAGTAATTTTTCTTTTTGGCGGAGGACAGCGGCGAGGAACAAGGCTTCCCGCCAGATGGCAATGAGCGTTGAACTGCCCAAACCCTGAATGAGACCTGCAAAACCTCTGACACCCAAAAGTACCCGGACAGCTGCTCAAAATTAAAAAAACATAGAAATTGCAGCAGCCGAAAATGCTAGGAGTTTCCTGTGCGCCGAATAGCCGTGGTTTCAATCAGCATTGCCTTTTGGATGCGTTATCGACCCCTTGCCAAACATTATTGTCATCGCCAGGTATCATCTTGTTCCTGTAATTTCAACTTTCTAACTGCAGGCATTTGCGATCCTTCGAAATAGGAAAGGTTGATGCAAGGTTGCAACATGCTGGCATCATAATGAAAAAAAATTGATAATGACTGTCGAATTTGCAAAATTTGGGAAATATCCGGGGCGGGGAAAAAAATGTAATTCAAACAAAAACGAAGGGAATCACCCCAATAACGGTTTATTTTCGAACTGGTGTATTTTCAACGATCAAAAACATTTATCAAATATATGCGAGGTAATGAATATAACGTTATTTGCAAAATATCGTGTGAATCAGTCACTTATTAAAAAAAAAATCCTTGCACATCATCCATTCATAAATAAATCAAAAACGAATCAAAGCATCAAAAGCAATGAAATTCTGTGTAATTTTCTTGAAATTGTGTCGCAATGGTTTGTATGTTTACAAACTACCGATTTTAAGCTTTTTCCAAACAATATTGCAGCAATTACCCGAACTACATTTATCTTAATTACCCGCTGTGCAATTTTGCGAGGCCAAAATGCATTTTCAGTTGTGCTAAAACACCCCTCCTGCCATTTTTTTGATATCAAGACATGTTTCACGTGCCGGCGTTACCCTCAAGGTGCAAATTTATAGGTGAATCAGAAATTGCTGTAAAGCTTTGTGATTGCCACCGGTCGACAGCGAATGTATGTTGAGAAACATTTGTGATGGTAATCTACAAAAAATTAGTAAAATAGGGTGGAAAGAATTTTTAAATCCATTGGCGTCAAAACCTTTGGTAGTGCTAGTGCTGCTTGTGATGATGGTAATGATGGTGTTGACGATTAACGTGATAGAGGTATGATGATGGTAAAAATCGTGATGATGATCATGGTAATAATGGTGATGATGGTGCCAATGAAGGTGGAATTGTTGGCGATACGGGTGATGGCGGGAGAGATTGTACCAGTTACAATCCTAATAATGATTGTGATGGCAGTGCTGATGATAGTAATGGTGGTGTGATAGTGGTGTGATTATAGTGATGATAATCATTTTCATGATGGTGGTGATGATGGCAGTGATAATGGTGGTGAGAGTGGCGATAATATGGTGATAATGGCAGTAGTATGATGGTGGCGGTGGTGATGGTGATATTGGTGATGGTGGTGATTATGGCGATGATGCCGGTGATCATGGCGATAATGCCGGTAATGATGGCGGTGGTGAGGGTGGCAATGATGGTTGGGATAATCGTGGTGATGCTGATGGTGGTGATGGTAGTGGTAATCACGGTGGTGATGAAGATCACGGTAGTGATGGTAATTACGGTAGTAATAAAGGTTATGGCGGTGGCGGTGGTGATGTTGGTGGGTGTCATGGGGGTGGTGATGATGGTGATGGTGGTGGTGGTGGTAATGACGGTGAGGATGGTGGTGATGGTAGTGTTGGCGGTGATGGTGGCAATAATTGTGGTGGTGGTGATGATGGTAGCCATGATGGTGGGATGATGGTGGTGGTCATACTAATGGTGGTGGCAGTAATGTTGGAAGTGTTGGTGAAGATAGATTTGGTGGTGATGATGGTGATGACGGCGGATGTGGTGATGCTGGCCGGGATGATGGTGTTGACAATAGTGGTGGCGAAGGTGATGGTAATAAAGGTGATGGTAATAGTGATGATGGTGATGGCAGTGAGTTGTGATGGTGATAATGGTGGTGGTGGTGGTGATTGTGGTGATTATGGTGATGATGGTGGTAATTATCACCAATGCCACCATAAGCACCCCAACTATAAGCACCATTGCCATCATTACGTAAAAAACCGAAAAGATAGATGTCATAGTGTGGTGGTGGAAATAGTGGTAATGATGTTGTTGGTGAAGAGTAATAAAGGTAATAATAATAAAGATGGTGGTTTCTCGTGATGATGATGATAATGCTAATGGCAGTGCTGCTTGTCATGCTGGTAGTGATGTTTGTAGTGGTGGTGGTCCTGATGGAAAAGATGATGGTGGTGATGGTGGTGGTGAAGATGGTGATAATGGTGGTAGTGTTGGAAGTAGTGATGATAATGGTGATGACGGTGGTGATGATAATAGTGCTAATGGTGGTGATGATGGGGGCAATAGTGGCGGGAATAATGGTAGATGTTGTTATTATATTGGTAATAGTGGCAATAAGTGTTTATAATGATAATGGTGGTGAAAATAGTGGTGATGGTGCTCATAATAGTGAAGAGGATGGCGGTGGTGATGATGGTGGTGAGGGTGTGATGATGGTGATGATGGTGGTTAAAATAATAATGGTGGTTGTGGTGACACCATTTTCACCATCCTTTCATCCACCATCCAGTCAACCGTCAACACCATCACTACCACCATCAGAAGCAGCACCACTACTTGCATTACCACCATCATTATAAGTAGCCTCACTACCATGACCCCATCATCACCACCACCACCATCCCCGTCATTGCCACCACTTTGANGGTGATGATGGTGGTGAGGGTGGCAATGATGGTTTTGATAATCGTGGTGATGCTGATGGTGGAGATGGTGGTGGTGATCACGGTGGTGATGAAGACCACGGTGGTGGTGGTGATCACAGTGGTAGTGAAGGCGACGGTGGTGGCGGTGGTGATGTTGGTGATGATGGTGATGGTGGGTGTGATGGGGGTGGTGATGATGGTGATGGTGGTGGTGGTGGTAATGACGGTGAGGATGGTGGTGATGGTGGTGTTGGCGGTGATGGTGGCGATGGTTGTGGTGGTGGTGATGATGGTAGCAATGATGGTGGGATGATGGTGGTGGTCATACTAATGGTGCTGGCAGTGATGTTGGAAGTGTTGGTGAAGATAGATTTGGTGGTGATGATGGTGATGACGGCGGATGTGGTGATGCTGGCGGGGATGATGGTGTTGACAATGGTGGTGGCGAAGGTGATGGTAATAAAGGTGATGGTAATAGTGATGATGGTGATGGCAGTGAGCGGTGATGGTGATAATGGTGGTGGTGGTGATTGTGGTGATTATGGTGATGATGGTGGTAATTATCACCAATGCCACCATAAGCACCGCCACTATAAGCACCATTGCCATCATTACGTAAAAAACCGAAAAGGTAGATGTCATGGTGTGGTGGTGGAAATAGTGGTAATGATGTTGTTGGTGAAGAGTAATGAAGGTAATAATAATAAAGATGGTGGTTTCACTCGTTCGCGATGATGATGATCATTCTAATGGCAGTGCTGCTTGTCATGCTGGTAGTGATGTTTGTAGTGGTGGTGGTCCTGATGGAAAAGATGATGGTGGTGATGGTGGTGGTGAAGATGGTGATAATGGTGGTGGTGTTGGAAGTAGTGATGATAATGGTGATGACGGTGGTGATGATAATAGTGCTAATGGTGGTGATGATGGGGGCAATAGTGGCGGGCGGGAATAATGGTAGATGTTGTTATTATATTGGTAATAATGGTAATAAGTGTTTATAATGATAATGGTGGTGAAAATAGTGGTGATGGTGCTCATGATAGTGAAGAGGATGGCGGTGGTGATGATGGTGGTGAGGGTGTGATGATGGTGATGATGGTGGTTGAAATGATAATGGTGGTTGTGGTGATCAAAGTGGGGATGGTGGTGGTGGTGATGATGGGGTCATGGTAGTGAGGCTACTTACAATGATGGTGGTAATGCAAGTAGTGGTGCTGCTTCTGATGGTGGTAGTGATGGTGTTGACGGTTGACTGGATGGTGGATGAGAGGATGGTGAAAATGGTGGTGATGATGGCGGTGATGTTTGCGCCGATGCCGGTGATGATGGTGATGGTGGTAGTGAAGATGAAGATGATGGTGGTGGTGGTGATGAAAGTGGTGGCAGTGATGGGGATGATGGTGGTGATGATGGGGTCATGGTGGTGAGGATGAAGGTGATGATGGTAAGGATACTGGTGATGATCGTGCTAGTGCTAGTGGTGGTGCTGCTTGTGATGATGGTAATGATGGTGTTGACGATTAACGTGATAGAGGTATGATGATGGTGAAAATCGTGCTGATGATGATGGTGATGATGGCGCCGATGCTGATGATGGTGGAAGTGTGGCGATGAGGGTGGTACTGATGGCGATGCGGGTGATGGCGGGGGAGATTGTGGCAGTCAATCTCCTGATGATGATTGTGATGGCAGTGCTGATGATGATGGTGATGATGGTAATGGTGGTGGTGATGGTGGTGATCATGCTGATGATGATGGTTTTCATGATGGTGGTGATGACGGCAGTGATGATGGTGGTGAGAGTGGCGATGATGTGGTGAGAATGGCAATAGTATGATGGCGGCGGTGGTGATGGTGATACTGGTGATGGTGGTGGTGGTGATGGTGGTGATGATGGTGATGGTGGTGGTGGTGGCGATGGTGGTGATCATGGTGATGATGCGGGTGATGATGGCGGTGGTGATGATGGTGGTGAGGGTGGCAATGATGGTTTTGATAATCGTGGTGATGCTGATGGTGGAGATGGTGGTGGTGATCACGGTGGTGATGAAGACCACGGTGGTGGTGGTGATCACGTGATGTTGGTGATGGTGGTGATGGTGGGTGTGATGGGGGTGGTGATGATGGTGGTGGTGATGATGGTGGTAATGACGGTGATGATGGTGGTGATGGTGGGGAGTATTGTGGTGGTGGTGATAATGGTCGCCATGATGGTGGGGATGATGGTGGTGGTCATACTAATGGTGCTGGCTGTGATGTTAGAAGTGTTGGTGAAGATAGATGTGGTGGTGATGGTGGTGATGACGGCGGATGTGGTGATGCTGGTGGGGATGATTGTGTTGACAATGGTGGTGATTGTGGTGATTGTGGTGATGATGGTGGTGGCGAAGGTGGTGACGGCGGTGGTGATGGTAAGGGTGATGATGGTGATGGCGGTGAGGATAGTGGTGATAATGATGGTGGTGATGGTCATGAGGGTGGCGGTGGTGGTGGTGGTGGTGGTGATCATGGTGATGATGTTGGCGGTGATGTTGGTGGTGATGGTGCTGATGCTGAGGATGGTGGTAACCACCACCACCACCATCACCACCACCAACGCCACCATCACCACCGTGAGCAGCACCACCATCAGCACCATTACCATCAGCACCACTATCATCACCGGGATGGCACCAATATATCTGCCAATATGGCCAGTAGGAACCAGGAATGATAGTGAGTGAATGATCGCGCTCTCGCAACAGATCTTCTTCAATGTGATTGACCTTGCTCGTTCGGGAAGTTCTTTGCCTTGAGCCAAAGGAGGCAGGCGCCAGCGTACATATGGTACGTATTATGTACCTATGTCACAGGTATGTATGAGCCCAGTAATGTTGGCCCCGCGACCGTACTGTTCGCGGTATGGGCGGTAATTTAGCACATTGGGACACAGATACATGCCGACCGCCTCATTAACGTTTCATAGGCTCCAAATGGAATCATCAAAATGAATTACATAGGACGAATACAGAATCCTTTTACATGCAATTACTTGTCAAATCTATCTCGGTGGAGATGAGCTGAGTTACCGCCAGCCGCCAGCGTACTCCACAAAATAAATAAGTGTGTTTCAACGTCCTACTGATTTGGCTACCTCAAATTCAAGCGTAATTTCAAAGGACAACATGCAAGCTAACGCAATTAAGGAAACACTCATGACTGGATGAAACCTAATCAGGTCTCCTCCAGAAAATAGTGAGATTATTACCATTCACAATAGTAATCCCATTCACCCTGGGCCTTTAATACCTCCTTCCTGCCTTTGCCCTTGTCGCTTGAGCTTGGGTTGATCGGGGTCTGTGACGATTGGCTGGCATCTCCTGAGATTTGGTGATCGTCAATAGGATGTTTGATCTCCTTTTCCAGCCATTCTGTGGCCTTTGGCTGGAACTTGTAGGGCCGGGCATCGCCTTAGGTTCAGGAGGCGTGGGTCTTGCCTTTGCTGCATGTGCTTTGGCACTGCGCTGCTGCTTGGCGTAGGATCGCCTTCGGGTTGTTCCATTGGATCATCCCTGCGAGGATCGTATGATACCGCACCATGTGCATAAACCTTTGGTTCTTTCCTTATTTTGCTTGCGTCGGCATTTTCGCCTGGTCTGGTTCCATAACCAAGGTTACTCTGCTCCTGCTTTGGTGTCGTGTCTGGCACCTCATATTTCAATTGCGGATTTTCTCGTTTTCCACCAATTAACACGATAACTTCGACGAGCCACTTTTCAGTTTCCTTACGTCTCCGTTCGGCCCATGCAGATCATTGAAATCATATTGATTCCAAATCAATGTGGTTTGTTTGGTCTACTTCTTGGTGAATTGGATCACCGACCGACGCTTCCATGTCCAGCGAATAGTGACGTGAAGCCTGACAGTGTCGAGAATGTGTCACGTCCAGTGACCATTTGGATCAGTTTGCACATCGTAGCGTCGCTGGGATCATTCTGGATGAATATGGATTCTTCTATGATCTTTGGACTTGCTCCGTCCTTCTGCTTCTGGCCTTTTGGTCATCTGTTTGGGTCATGCTCATGGTTCATTCCAATGGCAATGCGATAAACGGCCCATCTATCCTATGGATTAGTTGGAGCATCGTGTACCCTTTTTGTCTTTGCGCTGCTTGTTTTCACGAAGCCTTGTGAGGTATTCCAATTCGGTGAAGAGTTCGGGTTCTCCAGTTCTTGGGTCCTCAGATAGTTTGGGTCCATCACCTCAGTTCCTCAACTTCTGCTCCCGATCGGTTGCCACGTTGTACTTCCACCGTGTGTTCATCCCCTTGTGGACCCTTTTCATGATCATATATTTGGCGGCTTGGAGGTTGCTGTCTACACACATTGCTCCCTCCTCAGGCAACTTGACATCCCTTTCACACATTGATACTCCTATCTCCACCATGACCTCTTGCCTCTTCTTTTGCGAACGAGGGGTTGTCTGCTTTCTCTTCTTCTTTTTCTCGTTTGATGTCCTTTTTGTCGATTCCATCGACTTCTTTCTCGATCTCTTTTTCATCTTCTTCAGTCTTGGCCTTGTCTTCCTTGGACATCTAATCGATCACTTCTTGCGCTTTTCTCTTAGCCTCTTGGGCACTTCTGTTGATCTTTTCCCGATTCCATCTGTTTATTGGACCAGCACTCTCAGGTACGGCTCTCTCATATCTTCCTGCTGACCAAAATTCCGCATTAGACTTTTGCAGATTGCTAGAAACGAAGGAGTCTCGGTTAGGCAACAGGGGCACTTCCTATCTGGCATTCTCATGAATCTCGGCTTGGAAGGGATGGAGTAGAGTGCCAACTTCATCACAATACGGGACCTCACTTCATCTTCAATTGCTAGTGACCGTCCTCTATTCTCTTCTGATGAAATTGCTTCAACATCTTCCTTGAGCTCTTTCAAACCTGCAAGGCTTCCCAATGGCGGCTCAAGAAACTTTTTGATAAGCTGTATAGCACCATCAATGACCTCCACTCTCAACGCTACCACCGTGGTCTTCCTAATGCCTGAAAATCTGCATACGTGGCAATCTCGTGCACAACTTCCTTCGAGAGAATCTTAGTTAAATAATCTGTTCACCGCCCAACGTTTCTCCCCTTGTTGATCCATGTGCATTGGGCAATTCCTTGCGATCCAGATTTCTTCGATCTCTTCAGCTATAACCAAAATGTCACCCGTAGCGGACGTTCCTGCGCCAAACCGGGTAAGCTCGCTAGGTGGGACGTATATCACCAACATCTACAGCGCTTCGAATAGTGGTGACCTTGTCCTTGTTACACGGTTGCGTTCATCCCAAGGTGGGAAAACAATAAAGAAGTTCATGATTCTTTTTCCTTGTCCTCCACCGGGCATCAGACCATTTTTCAGGATGGATTCCAAATACGTTGGTGATGTGACGTGGTAGGCCCCTTTCAACTTCAATGCAGTCCTAAGGTCCAACCTTCTCATCATCATGATCGGATCCAACGGCACTCTGATGCCATACGAATGTCTGCTTGTTGCTTTCACTGCAACTGGCATGATCCATCCGCTGAATGGCTCTTCCAACGGTCTTACTCCTGGCAAGGGTGGATCAATCCGATATGTATGTACGATGTCCGTGAGCTCCGCTCCTGTCGATTTTTGTGCCTTAATCCCAGGATCTGAAGGATCTGAAACGTACATTTTCTCCTGGTCCTGCTCTCAGCAACAGTCAAATCCACAATCAATCCGGTTCTGTACCTCTTGATTTCTCGCGACCTCTCAGGATCGGGTCTCTGTGCTCCGTAATAATCGTATCCATCGCCCCATATGCAATCCTCACAAAGTAGGTCTTCTAGAAGAACCCACGCTCCTTCGTTGCATTTGAACACTTGCCCTTGGGTTGTTTTGCTTCCCTTTCCACCAATATGATGTCTTAAAATTTTGTTCAGGGTGTATCCAGCCTGATATCTATGCTTTTGTGCGGATATTGGGGAACATCATTGTTGGTATAAGGAGCAAGATATCTCTCATCGTTGTAGTCTTGATGCAGGTATCTATCTCCATCTCTTGCTTCTAAATGCCCAACCTGAAGTTCTGTTCGATGTTGATCATAGTAGTATCTTTCATCATCGTCCATGACAACTCTGCCGCTGGGGTTAAAGCTCATGTCGAATTCGTTCATCTCTGGTAGGGTTTCATTCACGATAGTTTCATGGCTTTTGGGTCCTAATGTGTTCATGTTGGAACCCGTTGCAGTCCAATGTCCGCCTTGAAACTCAGCGCATTTCTCGAACACACGAACTTCTTCAGGATATAGGGATGTGACCCTTTCAGGCATGTCATCTGTGGATGCTGTCTCTTCCCTACTCTTCTTCTTGCCCTGGAATCTCCTAGCTTGAGGGAATTCCGTTTTCTTTGTCTTTGAAAGAATCACATCAGAAGCACTTGCGACCCTGTCTTGATCTTCTTTACTCTGGCAATCAGACAATGAATGACCGGCGTTTCCGCACGCTAAACAAACGCCTTCATCTTTGGCAGTGCTTGTGATGGACTCAATCATGTTGGCGATTCTCCTTCTCTTGGCTTCAGGTTCATCTTCTCCCGTCTCACCCATGGGATCGTCTGGTTTCTCTTCGCCCTCCGGAGCGGCTTCGGTTTCTTCTTCTGAACTGTTGATCATCTCGACATCTTCCTCATCTTCTTGACCTTCTTCCTCATTTTGTTCATCTTCTTCTTCGGCTTCATCAAGCAAGTCTGTGAAAGGTGAGAAGTCTTCTGTTCTCTTAATTTTCTGGAACATAGTAGTTCAGCTCCGAAGATATTCCCGATATGCTGTCTGCAAGTGGCTCTGACAATCTCGTCTCTGGGTCATCTTTCTGTTGGTTGATGACATCTTGGTCTCTCCAATGGAACAAAAATGAATAAGGGTATTCTCCAAGCCTCTCCTGATTTCATTGATCAACTTCGGACTCATCAGGTTCGTTGGGATGCAATCAGGAACGGGGTCCCATAATTCCGATAATCCAAGACCCACTTCAATGGCATCGCCCAATTTCTCTTCTTTGGGGTCATCATGCCCGAACGTGTCTCTGATGAACCCTTGGGAAAACACTGAATGCACATATGCAGCATTTACAGCTTGTTTCCCATGTCATAGGAGAATCTGAAGAATGTCTCGTTGTCTGATGTTCTCTGGAATCTGGTTGTGACGATCAAATGCCTCTATTTGATCCGAGCATTTTGGCGGCTGCACTTGGATGCATACGAACGAAACCATATTGGGAAATTGCTTTACCCAAATCTGACCCTAGAAGAACCCTAATTGTCATTTGAATGAACCCTTTCAATTCGGTATGGATGTCAAAGGACGACCAATCGGGATTTCTCTCATACAATGTCATGGCTCTGTGGGCAAGGAAATTTCTCATCTTTACATCTTTGGGCTCAGTAACCTCTCCAAATGCTCTCAAAGTGTAATTGGCTGCACAGTGGGGCGCCCCTTGTGATCAGGATACGCGCTGCTGTCCGAAACACTCGTGCCGGAACACTTGTCACAATACCGTGCCATTGGATCTTCATCATTCTCATCTCTTCCTTCATGGCCAACTTCGATGCAAGAACTTCTCATCGCTTACCAAAGATGGTTGGATTGATGCTCTTGGTTGATCATCCCAATTTGGCACGTGCATCTTGGTTCGAACCTTTCGGCCTTTTCCAGATTTTTCCAAGTGTCGAGTTTGGGTCAAGCGGTATAGCATTGACGTCCTCGTACTTGTATTCATCTGGTGGTTTGTCAATCAAGCCTTCGTTCTCGGCGATTCCCGATGCTGTGGACAAGTGGTCGAGTTCAGTCACGTTTTATGGCGAAAACATGCACTTGAGCAATGTCTTCTCACGAAAAAGTCGTTTCTCCATCGCACCAACTGCGATCTGTTTCTCACCACTCCCTTTGGTCTTGACCCTCCCATGTGCATCGCGAAATGGGTGAAGTTCTCGCCAAAGGGGCCCACCCCACGACACCATGTAACCTTTTCCCCGAAGCTCGGTCACAACGTCTTTCGTGACCCTCTTCAATTTTGCCAGGTCATTGCAATTTAGGAATTCGCCATTTGCGTTGATGTTGATCACATACGGGTTTTTGGCTTTGCCTGCCTCTGTCAGCTTCTGGAAACACTTCATGAAGTAGCTATTGATTTCTACACTTGAGTCCTTCGTGGTGAAGCTTTCACTACCGCCCTTCGTCCCAGCATAGTCGACAAGGTCGGTCATGGATACCCACACATGAATTGTTGCCTTGCGTAGCTCTTCTTCTGGTCCTGCATTCTCAATCAGGTTTGCGACTGTTTTGCAAGGTTGCTCCAGGTATGCGACCTTCGGACTGTAATCTCTTGGGGTATGTTGTTGAATGTTGGCGCAACCCCAACCGAATGTCAAACTTGGCAGGTCATTTTCAATGCCAGAATTCGACTTCCACTTCATTGGAATGTCCGTAATGACGATCGTTCCTTCGCTTCTGGTTATGAGGAAGTTTCCAGGATCGCTGGTCTTTGCTGGTGGCAACACAGTCCCTCGAACAACAGCTCGTCTTATGTCCTCATCCGCAGCATGATCAGTGCATGTGGCTAAAGCAAATGTCTTTGGGCTAACGAAAACACCAAGATGAATTGCTTGTGACTTAAGCCATACATAACGATATAACTTCACCCACTCGGAGTTCTTTTTTCCCGATGTACTTTTGTAACACCTTAGAACTAACGATTCCATCTGCCCGTGCGCACAGGTACACTGTTTGTTGTCCTACAGTGCAGGATCTCCCGTTCAGTGACCAGGTTGATGGCATTGGCTGTCGGAATGAATGATTCATCATATGCACCGCATGGATCTTCGGATGGTCCATCATTGACACACAGGATGATGACGACTTCCCTATTGCTCTTCTCGAAGTGCTTCCTTTTGAACGCTTTCATCTGCCTGCCTGCAAGCTTAACATTTGGATATTATGTCTATACCCATTTGTGCTTGTCATCAGTTGTTCGTCTTCATCCGCCGACAGGGAGTCAGCTGAGAACATGACAGGTGTTGGTGGATTTGTTGCACTCACATTGCTTCTGTGTGTGCTGGGAACTGGTTCCACCACCGGCTGACGACGATGACTGAGCTGATGGTCGTGGTCCTGTTTTGGAACCACTTCCACATCCTCGTGGGTCATGTGTACGGTGCGAATATGGTACTCCTTGCTCTGATGGCATTCTTCCGTGTCGAAATTCATATGGGACGTCCTTTGACGGTCTTGTTGGGTTCAATGGATCAATTCTCTTCAGGTTCGATCCATAACCTGTTCTTGTTATTTTGAAATAGGGCCTCAAAATCAGTGCCATTTTCTAAGCCCTGTACATTGAAGCTAATGTCTTCGAACGACTCATCCATTCCATACCATTCACGGGCATTCATGGTCAGTGTTTTGAAATCTGTCCAAAAGCTAGAAAGTCTAGCAGCTCCACCTACGACACGCCCATGCGAATTCACCTGACTCACACATGTGCTCACATAGAGTGCTCACACATGTGGTCACATAGAGTGCTCACACATAGGGTGCTCCCATAGAGTGGTCACACATAGAGTGCTCACATAGAGTGGTCACGCATAGAGTGCTGACACATTGAGTGCTCACATAGAGTGGTCACACATGGAGTGGTCACGCATTGAGTGCTCACACATAGAGTGCCACATAGAGTGCTTGCGGAGAGTGGTCACACATAGAGTGGTCACGCATAGATTGCTCACACATAGAGTGCTCACATAGAGTGGTCACACATGTGCTCACATAGAGTGCTCACACATAGAGTGCTCACATAGAATGCTCACACATAGAGTGCTCAGATAGAGTGGTCACACATAGAGTGCTCACACATACATTGCATTTCGTTTTTCACTGTTTGGGGTCTCTTGCCGGGATAATTCTTTTTGGGGGTGATAGTGGTGATAGTGTGATGGTGGTGGTGATGATGGTGGTGATCAGTCATGTTGGTGGTGATGATGGTGGTGATGGTGGTGGTGATGACGGTGGTGATGCATGATGGTGGTGCTGATGGTGGTGATGGTTGCGATGATGTGCTGGCTATGATGGCGATGGTGGTGATGCTGGTGATGACGGTGCTGATGGTGGTGGTGATGGTGGTGATGGTCGTGATAATGGAGGTGGCGGTGATGATGGTGATACTGATGGTGATGCAGGTGATGGTGGTGATGGTGGTGGAGAGGGTGATGCAGGTGGTGGTGGTGATGGTGGTGATGTTGCAGGATGATGGTGCTGATGGTGGTGTGCTGGTGGTGATGATGGTGGTAATGCTATAGTGGTGGCGCTGCGTGTGATGATGGTAGTGATGATGTTGACGATTGTGGCGATGATGGTGTTGGTGGTGCTGGTGTTGTTTGTGGTGCTGGTGGTCATGATGGAAGAGATGATGGGGGTGAACGTGGTGGTGAAAATTGTGCTAGTGGTGGTGGTGATGAAAGTGCTGGCGATGGTGGTGATGGTGGTGATGATTGTGCTGGGGAAGATAGTAAAAAAATGTGGTGATGATGAAGGTGATGGTGGTATAAGGGTACTGGTGATAATGGTGGTAATGTTAGTGGTGGTGATGCTTGTGATACTGGTAGTAGGGGTGTTGCCGATTGACTTGATGGTGGATGTGAGGATGGTGAAGATGGTGGTGGTTATGCTGGTGATGATGATGGTCGTGATGATGGTGGTGATGCTGGCTGATGCTGGTGATGATGGTGGTGGTGATGAAAGTGGTGCAAATGATGGGGATGGCGGTGTGCAGGATGGCGGAGATGGTGGTGATGGTGGTGGTGACGGTGGTGATGATGGTGGTGTTGCTAGTGGTGACAATGGTGGTAATGCTAGTGGTGGTGCTGCTCGTGATGATGGTAGTGATGGTGTTGACGATTGTGGTGATGATGGTGATGATGATGGTGGTGTTGTTTGTGGTGCTGGGGTGATGATAGTTGTGCTAGTGGTGGTGGTGATGGTGGTGGTGAAAATGATGATGATGGCCGTGGTAATTGTGGTGGTGGGGATGATGGTGATGGCGGTGGTGGCGATGATGGTGGTACCGATGGCGATGGAGGTAATGGCGGGCGAGATGGTGGAGATGGTAATGATGGTGGTGGTGGCAATCGCAGCCCTGATCATGGTGGTTGATGGCGGTGATGGTGGTGATGATGGATGTGATGGTTGTCCCGAGAATCAAGAATTGAAGGTATTTTGCCGCAGAATTATGAAAAGTCACAGTGCTACTGTATACATTTTGATTTCCAATAATACATTGTTGAACAAATATTGCGATTCGTATCGTTTAGAGCATTTCGCGTTTCAAGCCCTTCCAAAATGAAATTTCAAATTGATAATAATGATGGTAAGCAAAATTTCAAAATGTGGAAATGCTGGTACTAAAACTTGAAATACCAATTCAAATGAAAGTAATCGCGGAGAATAAGGTCGTGAAAGTAATATTGGTAATAATAAATGGTCTTGGTGGTAGTAGTTATGATGATACTAATGTAAAAGCCGTGGAATTAGTGGTGGTGACGCAGTATTTCCCCAAACAGTGTGGTAACACTTGGGGTTCTTACGGTAGTGGTAAAAAGCCGGGGTGGCTAGATCGAGGTGGCGGACGGGCTGTGCGCGGAATTCATCGCTATTTTCGTGGTTTCGTGCTTGCATGTTCGTTTCGTCTGTGAATTTTCGTAGTTTCCGGGTGGCTCAGACGGGCACCCGCGGGTTTTGTCTGCAAATTTTCGTAGTTTCCGGCTCGTCAACTTCTTCGATGTTCATTTTTCGTGGTAATTCTCGTACTTTTCGGTGTTCTGCGGTGCTCTTGAAAGGGTCTAAAACGGGTTTCGTCTGTAAATTTTCGTACTTTTTCGGCTCATCAACTTCTTCGATGTTCATTTTTCGTGGTAATTCTCGTACTTTTCGGTGTTCTGCAATGCTCTTCAACGGGGTTTTTACAATAAAACTCGTGCTTTTTTGACGTTTTTGGCGCTGCAACATCCGGCCCAAGAACTGATGTTCATTTTTCGGGGAAATTTTCGTACTTTTCGGTGTTCTGCAACATCCGGCCCAAGAACTGACGTTCATTTTTCGTGGAAATTTTCGTACTTTTCGGTGTTCTGCAACATCCGGCCGAAGAACTGATGTTCATTTTTCCTGCTAATTTTCGTACTTTTCGGTGTTCGTGCTCACATATCGCACATAGAGTGCCGACACATCGTGCTCACACATGCTGCTCACACATAGAGGTGTTTTTGTGGTGGTGTTTTTGTGTTGGTGTGGTGGTGTTTTTTGGTGGTGTTTTGTGGTGATGTGGTGGTGTTTTTGCGGTGGTGTTTTGTGGTGGTTGTTT